>CM029374.1:9643350-9913350 GCA_017165825.1 Hepsetus odoe | reverse complement strand
CCAGCAGATGGAGGTTAGTAAGAAAACCCTTGAATATTTCCCTCAGTATTCCAAAGGATGGTTCAGTTCATCAGGGCAATTGGAACACTGATGAGCAAAACAACTTAGAGCACTGATGTCTGACCTCCACTGAAGGTGAGACAAGATGAATGGATGCTACTGCAAGCACTGTCAGATCATCTGCCAGAGAAAGCCCAGCTACTCGGTGGTAATGCTATTTCACGCATAAATGCATAATTTTCAGGGAGTATTCTTCAATACCTATAGGCAAAAAGGACGAATTTACAGTTCCCACTATTCAGGGTAGCTCAGAAGAACTGATATTAAGGAACATCATGCTGCATAAGGAAAAGCAGAAAGCGGCAAGGGAGATGGCCAGATGGAAACTGTCACAGATTCAGCCAGGGCAATATGGCAGAGGCATGTCTAGATGCAGCAGCCCTGTGCTCTTCTAATTCTATAAACCGAAAGCTTTGCTCTTATCAACATAAACACAGTATCTAGCACAGGTGTGTCCAACAGATGGATGAAATCCCTTGTGTGATCTATTGTTTGTCACTCAAAAGGAAAATGGTCAGACACCGAAAGCAGACAGGCAGCAGTCAGACAGCAGTCAGACACCCAAAAATGTTCTTAGTATTGTAAGTATTTGGCTGTGTCCACCAAGAACGTATAGGCACACATCAATCCATGACTTCACATACCTTAGAGGATGTATGCATACACTCAGTTTTCTTTTGAACATTTAACTCAAACACCATTCACTGATCTGTTAAGGCCTTGATCAAAGAAGCCAGCAGCATGCAGATTTTACAGGAAGATGTTTACACTAAGGTTGGGATTAAACATAGGAGAGTTGACCTCCAGTAGTAAAACTGGGCAGCCCTTCTTTCTAGTAATATCTTTATTGTTTAATAAAATTGGTGTTCAAGCCTACTGTCCTTTCAGTTATTCCTAATATTCTTTATGTAAGCTGTGTAGTTTTACAGAAGATCATGCGCCTGAAATTGACTTATCATAGACTTCTAGTTGAAAAAAACCAGGCTGAGTCTAAAATTAACTTCTGCAAAATAAGCAGCTTAATGTCAACTCTGCTTCATCTATCTCTGTCATATTTTGTCTATTATAATCTTTTAGTTGACGTGAACAATGTTTTTGTCAGATGTGTAGTCCATTTCTACTCCATTTCTATTAGGAATTTCCCAGAGCTGTATGAGATAATATTTTAAGATCACAGTTTAGAAATAATACTGTGACATTGTTAATCAGTCTTTTTAAAATTATATTTACATTTACTCAATTTAGTAGACACTCGTCCAGAGCAACTTCCAGTTCCCAATGACAGGGACAGTCTCCCTGGGGCAACTTGGGGTTAAGGGTCTTGCATATGAACCCAATGGCTGTAGTGCTGGAGGTGAGATTGCAACCTCTTGATCAAGAGGTTTCCTACCATTAGACCATCAGCTCCCACCACCTTTTACATAGACTGTATCAAAATAATTCACAATACATATAACAATGCATATAATATGTATCCCAGTATTCAGGCACAGATGAAATGTGCCAGCAGTGCAACATTTAAAAACTAATATGAAAAGCTCTGCACAGTCACTCTCATAAAACATCTCAAACCTACACAAGACTAAATCCAGTTAAACAAGACTGAAGCAGTTATTGTAAATGCAGTCGATAGGTGTTCTTCAAATTCTGATGATGAGCTCAAAAAAACAATGTTGTGTTACAGTGTAACATGTTTCTAGAATGATAGAACATCAAAATATTGCCCATGCTTCATCATGTGCTTTCTTTTAAATTATTAAATGACCCTAAATGTCAGGCTGATTGTCAAATTTTACTCCTAAGACTGGATATTGGTAGCTACCATATTATTCTGCATCTACTGAGAAAGCAATATAGGTTTTTTTTTTTTTTTAATGTGTACCCATATACGGTAGAGGCCCTTGCAGTTGATGGGGGTATTTATATTATAGCAACATCCCAGATACAGTGAGAAGATTTAAAGTGGCAGTGGGTGAATCTGTAGGAGAGGAGCTCTTTAGCTGTCTGCATCCCTCCCATCACACATCCTGTGTGGAGTCAAGAGCCTCCAGCAACTGTGGTTAGTTCACACATTAAACCATGACTCACTTCTCTACTCATTTCTGATGCAGACAGTACTGAGCTAGATATGCAAAAATGACATTTATTACAAACCACAGACCTATGCAATATTTAAACTGTATCTACCAGCCGCAGAAATAAGCTTTATCAACACAAAAGAAATATGAATTCTACAGCATTATTAGAAACGGGACATGCAAAGTGCTACAGATTGCAGAGCTGGGAAATTTAGTTGGTACATTAGTTCATTAACATCCTAATCAAATTCTTAAAATTCCTTTGGGTCCACTAATTTTCCAGTCTTGCTTTTCAGATAGATCAAAGCATATGACAAACACTGAGTCTTCTAATAATAAAATAAATATTTTATAAAATTGTATAAAATTTAATTGCTGGGCAATAATGGGCACATTTAAGTGTGTTATTATAATTTTTTAACTCCTGGAATTACACTGTACACAACAAAGTACCCTGTTCTCTTAATTTGGAATTTGTGTACATGTATGCTTAAGGGAGGAATGCAAATGGAAATGTTTATAAATAAATATTTTTGTAATCGTACAGCATATAAATATAGTCTCAACAGGAACTTGAAAAAGACCAATGAATTATAGCAGTTGTAACTTCTTAGTATTTGAATAATTTTTCTCTAATAATTAGACACTGTGAGTACACAGTGCAGCTAATGATTCCTCTGCATTTCACACATACACACATCGTGCAGTAGAGAGAATATTCAGCACCCGGGGAGCAGTGTTTGGGGCGATAACTTGCTCAAGGGTGTCTCAGGACAACCTACTGTTCTGGGATTTGAATTCATGACCTTCTGATCCTGGCACCTAGTTCCTAACCACTAGGCATCCACTACAAAATAGATTAAAAGAGCATTATCAATCAAAATCATGGATGAACTAAAGAAAATTGTTACTATACACACATTTTTTGGAAGAGGCGGGTGGTATTTAACAATTTTTCCAGAATAATTAACTCTAATTCTTTTGGCCGAGTCAAAAAGGGATATTCTTTTGGCCGAGTCAGAAATGGAATCAATACAGGTGTAAATGGGTGGTAAAGAGTTAAGAGTCTTTTTTTTGTAATCAATCATCAGTATCACAAGAATGTGGAGAACACACATTCTATTTTGACCTAATGCAACTGCATTGAACAGGTTTGCAAATGTCCAGCACCTAAGAACACCCAACTTCAGCAACTCCTCTGCTCTGGAGCTGTTGATAACCAACATGGCTGTGATCACTTTTCCTGTCAAACATTGCTCAAGACTAGCATGGTGATTTTGATTTGAACATTGATTTTGTCCTCTGTGTCTAATCCATGCAAACATACTGATAGTTATCAAATCCCTCACCACTGCGCCATCGTGAGAACATCTAACTGTAGACCCAGCATAATTCAAATAGGGAACACAGAAATAGATACTTGAGTGTCACTTCACCCTCTGCCAGCTTTTCCATTATTTTGTCTCACCTCTGACGCCCACTCACAGTCTTGTCTGATGGTTATAACATTTCCAATGAGCCTGGGAGCACTCAGTATTATATTTCTAGCCTGGGGTTAATATAAAGCTGTGTATTTCTGAGCACATGTGAGAAGAAAGGATTGCAGGACGCCCTGTCAGCACAAACCATTATCAGCTGACCAGTCTGTGCTGTCTGAAAAAATACCTAACAGAGAACTGTCACCAACAGAGCTGCTCAATGTGTCATATATATATATATATATATATATATATATGTGTGTGTGTGTGTGTGTGTGTCATATCATGATTCTGATTATATTTCTATATTTTAATTATGATCTTGATGTCCAGCAATTATAAACATAAAATAATCAGGATAAAAAGATCAGCAGAGGATTCCACTGAAGTTGAGAAAGACACACTAGAGTAGGAATCCCAGAAGATCTCCAACCTGGCAAAAAATTTTCTGTGTATACCTGCCTGGAGAGGCTCATCAGAAATACTTTCACCTGCCTGCACTCATCCCTGAAACCAAACCACAGGAACCGGCTACTGTTTCTACCTAAAAAGCTTTAAGAGATTACATTACATGTTTTCACCAGCCTACAACTTAATTTATTTCCAGGTCATTTACGTTGATGGTGTTAATATAAATGTTATTCACATCAATGTATGTATTATTGACTATTTCTCACTCACTCATTTTCTAAGCCGCTTGTCCTGAATAGGGTCACAGGTGGTGCTGGAGCCTGTCCCAGCTCTCACAGGGCGAAAGGCAGGGAAACAGGTTGCCAGTCCATCTCAGGGCAGACATACAGAAAAACACCTTCATTCACACACACACACACACACACACACACACACCCCTTGGGGACAATTTTTCACCCCCAATCCAACTGACATGCATGTCTTCAAAAGAAACCTATGCAGAAAATGTCTTGGAATTGAACCCAGGACTGTCTCACTGTAAAGTGACTATGCTACCCACTGGGCTGGCTGGTTGTCTTGTTGAAATAGGCTATTGCTATTAAATGCTATTAAATTTAAAAAAGAAATGTTAGAAATGTTTTTTAAAAAATCAATTAACATAAATTTACAAAGTCAGAGTAGCCATGTTTAATAATTATAACCTCAAAAACTGACCAAAAAATAATGCATTTTTGACAAAAATAGAGCAGCCCCAGTCAACAAGTGTTTACAGTCTGTGCTTCCTGTCTCATCAGAAGTGTGTTATTTTTTTATCACCACTTTTGCTGATACAAAGGTTTAGAAATCACTGATATATCTCAGTGTGAGGCTTTGCTGTTATGTAGCATTATTCTGCTCACCTTCAGCAGGTTCAGCAAAGCATGTGCTTCAGCCTGAGAAGAACTGCTCACTAGAAGCACGCCAGGACTACATCTGTCTCCATGACCACAGATAAAAATGAGCTAATACAACATTCTCCCTTTTTCCAGCTCCTTCTGCATGATGTGCAGGCAGGAGAACAGAAGTTGCCTGTGCTCTGAAGAGCAGCAGGGCTCAGCTCCAGTGAAGCACCGAGCTGCTGTTCTGCAGTCTCTCTGCAGCTGGAACAGCTGTACAGATGTGCACAGATGTGAGCGGCTTCCAATAACCAAGCATCCCCCAGTTTCGCGCCCTTTTTCCCACCGCGCTCGCCACTTCCATCAAAACCTAAAGCAAAGCCCCTCACCGTCCGCAGGAACTGGATCTCATCCTCTCCCTCCCCGCCGTCAGCCATGGCTGCTCGCACTGTGCAGCCTCCTCCGCGCCGCCGCTCCTCAGCTCAGCTCCTCCTGTTAGCACATAGCTACAGCCTACAGAGAGGAGGGTGTGTGTGTGTGTGCGCGCGCGCGCGAGCAAGCGAAGGATGGGGGGGCTTCACTAGAACCGCAGCCTCTGTGTGTGTATGTATGTGTGTGTGTGTGTGTGTGTGTGTGTGTGTGTGTGTGTGTGTGAGAGAGAGAGAGAGAGAGAGAGTGCGCGCGCTTGTGTGTGTGCACGCGCTATTGTGTTTATGTGTGTGCGCGCTCGCGCGACTGGGTTTGTGTATGTGTGCTTGCGTGCGTGCGTGCGTGCGTGTGTGTGTGTAATTGAGTGTGTGCGCGTGCGTTTCTGTTTGTGTGTGTATCCGTGTATGTGTGCGTGCGCGCGCGTTAAGGTTTGTGTGTGTGTGTTCACTACTGTGATACTCCAAGAAGCTTTAGGCTCTAGTGTGGTCTTGCAGCAGAGAAACTCTGACTCTCTGGTCTTTTTTTATTTGACATCACTGGAGACTTGCCATCCTCAAGAAACTTTGCTGAGGAATCATCAAGCAGGCTGTTAATAAGCGTCAGCTGGTATCTGTGTATTTGAGTTGCTGACTGTCCCTGCAGGAAGGCCCTTGTGTCTTTGGTCAGACATATCAGCTTGTCTGAAGCTTTAGTAGGCCACTGCAGGGAGAGGAGAATGCCCCACTTGCCCAGTTTTAGTGCCACTTCCATTACTGCTCCACTTTAAATTTGGTGGGCATGCACAGCAGTGCACCTTTTTAAAGGTGGCACATGCTTAAGAGAAAGTGGAAGATATGCAGTGCAGTATTCTGTAGGATATACACGCTGCGTTGGAGTGGACGTGGGCAGTATCTTGTTCCCTGGTGGATAAACAGAGAGCTCTGGCTGCTGAGAGTAGGTGTCCTTATTGAGCAAAGAGCATGGGCTGATGTACAGCAGATGCAGGGCATTTAAAGGAGACTGAAACTCTGACCCATCAGATCAGGGCTGCAGTATGATGGTCGCAAGAAACCTGTTGAGAAAGAAACGATGCAAATTAACTGCCAAAGATTTGAGAAGAATCAAACATGAAGCTACCAGGAACCTAATATCCTCCAGTGCTGTCATATTCCAGAACTGAACCTACCTGGAGTGTCCAGAAGTCCAAGGTGTTCAATGCTCAGAGACCTGGCCAAGTTAAGGAAGGCTGAAACCCAGCACAAAAAACATAAGTTGTCAGCAAGTAAGGTGGAGGTGGGGTACTGATGTGGCCTGGTATTATTAAAGATGAGCTAGTTGAAGAACTACCAACCAAAATCCAGTTTTAAGAAGACACTTTCTTCAAGCAGTGGTTCAAGAAAAAGTCTGCATCTTTCAAGAAGACCATGATTTTATGCAGGACGATGCTCCATCACATGAATGGAAGTTCTCCGCTGCGTGACTTGCCAGTAAATACCTTAAAGATGAATGAATAATGACACGCACCCTTCCTCACCTGAACTATATACACCCTATTAAGAACTCGTGGACCTTCTTAAATGGGAGATTTACGAGGAAGGAGAACAGTCCATCTCTCTGAACAGTGTCTGCGAGGCTGTTGATGCTGCACAAAAAGTTGATCGTCAATAGTCAAGTCAAGGTTTTTTTTGTCATTACAACCATATACACAGTACATAGTGAAACGAAATAACGTTCCTCCAGGACCCTGGTGCACATAAGGAGGCATAAGACACGACATAAGACAAACAAAAAAGTGCAGACAACAACAGCAACAACAACAGATCAAGAAACCAACAGACTCCATGAATGGAAGGATTATGACTGTTATTGAAAAGAAGGGTGGCTATATTGGTCACTGATTTTTTATTTATTTATTTTTAATGTCAGAAATTTTTATTTGTAAATTTTGTTATTTGTATATTATTCTCACTTTAACAGATGAAAATAAACAAGTGAGATGGGAAAAAATGTTTTTCATTTGTATCATATTTCCTTTGTTTCAGGTTTCAGGTTAATAATATTTTGGATTTGGATTTTGTTCTTAAAAATCAATCCTCAAAATACTCATCTGCCTAATAATAGTGCATGCAGTGCAATGCGTAAAAATGCCAGAAACACTGCATGACACACATATCAGTGCTACATACACTACCATATCAGCAGTCCTGTTGTCAGAAACTGCCAAATGATGAATGGAATAGAGGAGAACTTAACTGTGCATGACAGATGGACTGTAGTCCTTAATTGTACCCCTATATAGTGACCTATAATGTAAGCGGGTGCGCAAGGTAGATGTTTCCAAGTCTGTGAATGGTGAATGTTTGCTGGCTGTGTTGTCATCTCATCGTCCATGATCATCTGCTGCCCTCTAGTTGTATGACTGCAAAAACAACTGTATTTTATGTTATATTACATTACATTTACATTACATTTACATTTGCGGCATTTAGCAGACGCTCTTATCCAGAGCGACTTCCATGTCCTAATTACAGGGACAGTCCCCCTGGAGCAATTCAGGGTTAAGGGTTTTGCTCAGGGAGTGATGGTAGTGCCAGAGTGGGATTCGAACCTGGAACCTCTTAAGCCATAGGTCCATAGGCAAGTGTCTAGACCACTGCCAGCCTATAACTCTGTAATATGTTATAATATGGGGATATTATTACATATTACAGAGTTATAGGCTTAACCGCACATTCTACTGCAATATTTTATTTACCAGCTGGATATCGGGTGGCATGGTGGTGCAGTGGGTAGCGCTGTCACCTCACAGCCAAAAGGTCCAGGGTTTGATTCCCAGCCGGGATGGTCCAGGTCCTTCCAATGTGGAGTTTGCATGTTCTCCCTGTGTCTGTGTGGGTTTCCTCCGGGAGCTCCGCTTTCTTCCCGCCGTCCCACGACATGCATGTCAGGTTGACCGGAGATGCAGAATTACCCATAGATGTGAGTCTGTCTGCCCTGCGATGGACTTGCGACCTATCCAGGGTGTTTCCCCATCTTTTGCCCTGGGACTGACCTAAACATAGTGTCACCAACTTATTTTTACTGTTAAGGTGTAGATATGTCTAGGGTAAGATGTTCCCCAGAGATTTTGCAAGAAATACCTTCCCCCCAAGATCACCTTGCCCCAAAATAAACACAGAGTGCATTAAAAAAGCACATCTTGAAACAATTTTCTTAAATAAACACATATTGCTTACTCTCACTCATTCATTTTCTGAACGGCTTGTCCTCGTTAGGGTCACAGGGGGTGTTGGAGCAAACCCCAGCTCTCACAGGAAAAAAGACAGTTCACCAGTTCATTGTAAGGCAACACATAACATATCAAACTAAATAATCACACAATGAACAGATGCATGTTTTATTTCAACTAGTGGCAGCATTTCCTGAAGCCATTAGTGTGGCGCAAAACTAGCTTGCATGCTATTATAAGAGTGTTTGGTCACACATCTTAGTGGAAAGTTTCATGGGGAAAATTCCAAAGAGTACAAAATAATAAGTAAAGTATCATAATAAGTAAAGGATCCGATTATAGAGAAACACAAATCTGGGCTGAGCATAAGAGTTCAGTTAAGTGTGTCATACCAGCATCTTGAAACTGAACTGCAGTGAAGATTTTGTAGCAGTTAAAGAAGCCGGTGAATACATCTGGAAGTGAAGAGGAAGATTTTTTTAACCGTGCAAAAAACTAAAGGCCTTCAATCCCACCATCCCAACTCTGGTCAACATAATCTGTGGCATAAAGATTTCTCTTGGATACATGTGATGTAACAGTCATATGCATCTCAGTCTTAATCTTCACAGGGGATAAGATTAGGAAAAGATAAGCAAGTGCTAAATAAGATTATAGCAATGTGTATGTCTGGTCCAAAAGGAATGACTTTCATCACTAATCAATGCATCACATTTTTTCTCCAGTACCGTTTTCATGTTATAATCAACAGTTTGTTTCGACCAATATCATGACACGGCCATTAAACAACAGTGATGATTACAAAGACTGTCTTTGGCATGTAAAGCTAAAAATGTTATCAGTGAACTTCAGGGAAAAAGTCAAATGCATGCAAAAAAAAGGGAAATGCCTCTTTAATCATTACAGCCATCAATCATGTGTGCAACGTGGGCCTCCTGCATCCAGCTAAAGCCTCAGTACATTTAGACTGAGGTCCAGATTCAGTCAGTGATGCAGGTGCATTATCAGCAGATATGGGGCTTTAATCCAGTGTGTTATCCTGTAAAAGAGGATATTTGACCAGAAGCTCAATGTGTTACTTTATCTGCTGCAGCTGCTGCACTTGCAGGACACATCGATGCTTTGTTTGTGCGACATGAAAATAGCTCACATTTCCTCTCCAGGGCCTGGCTTTCCACGCACATCAGTAATGATTCTCCATCTCTGCCTGGTGCCCTTTAAGTTTTGATTGCGCTGGTGGAAGTGGATCTCCTCCCCCTTCTTTTTTCTGCCCGCACCTGAAAATCCGCAGCTGCCCGCAGCGCGTCCTGCTCTTCCAGCCAATGGCAGATATAGCTAACCAATCAGAGCAACGAGAGACACGGGGCCGCGCGATAATTGGCTCCGGGGTAATGTCAATCACAAAGCTAAGCCCCGCCGCCCTTCAGAACAGGGCGCTGAGCGGCTCGTCTTTCGGTCCAGAGAGAGGAGAGGAAAACAAACCGGGTATGCCAACCAAACGGGTAAGTGCCTTCAGCAGCTGCACTTTATACACCTGCCTCTTTCTTGTGACCCTTGTGTTGTGTAATATTCCATCCCAAGTGCAGAGGGTGGATGGAGATCTATTTGTTGAGGGATAACATATATATGTTGAGGGGGCACAACTTAGTGCTGCTCTGTGTCCTGGCAGATGTGATTTGTAGCAATAATAATGATTTAATTGCTCATTTGCTGAAGTGCAGGATGTGGTTTTGCTGGGCATGAAGGGTTGCTGTTATTCTGAGACAGATAATCCGCAGTGATTGAAGCCTTGAAATGTGATTTAAGTTCTGAACAGAAGTATACACAGGCCATTTTTAATATCAGAAATAAAGGGGACAGAAAGGCTTCTCTGCTGGATGCTGTGGAAGTACTTATATCAAGAACTTTTTGCTGGGTGCTTTATTAAAGAGCCCTTATGTTTAAGGAGATATGAGACTGGAGAAAGTTTAAAGATCTTTTTCATAAAGTAAAGGCTCCACAAATTACCCCTACAATCCAGTGTAAACCCTGTGCTTTGTTTTTTTGTTGTTGTTTTTTATTAATTTAAATTGATGTGCTACTTTTTTAACATGTATTTATTTTGCAGTATTAGGTCTGTTAGATAAATAGATTAAAGGGGCCAAGTGGGTTGTGAAGAATATATATGACGCCAGCCAAAAGTCTTGATTGATAGATAGATAGATAGATAGATAGATAGATAGATAGATTTTTCTTTGCAGAACACATTGCAGATTTGCATTTCCAGCTCTTAAAAGTGCCTTACCAAAAGTGGGACATGTAGCAAAAGTTTGAACCCCCTACCACTGAAAAATGTGCTTTATTAATTTTTCATTGATTTGTTTAGACAGCTTCAGTTAAACAAAATGTTTTTGTTTTTTAGTGCACGGTTTCTTTTTATACAGAAGTATAGAAAAAATCATAAAGTATATTATTCTAAATAATATTCTAAAATACAGAATGTGCCCTAATATTTTAATATGTTAATTATGCATAAAGAAACAGTGTAGAAGTGTGTTATCTGTTGAGGAAAACTTTTCATTTAGAAAATCAAAAAACGTAATTATTCCGGGGTGCCAAAACCTTTGCGTGTGATTAGTTTATTTAATTGTAATAAAGTTAAATTA
This sequence comes from Hepsetus odoe, assembly GCA_017165825.1. Taxonomy (NCBI): domain Eukaryota; kingdom Metazoa; phylum Chordata; class Actinopteri; order Characiformes; family Hepsetidae; genus Hepsetus; species Hepsetus odoe. The sequence continues at coordinate 9,902,166 of CM029374.1, read as the reverse complement.
ATTTATATTTGGCATATGCAACATTATTTAGGTTCTTTTTTGTAAGTAGGCATTAAAACTGTTTAGCAGTTCTACATAATATATAGGCAAGATAAAAGGATGCTGTGTTAACCCTATGCAAGTTTTATACAAGTTTTTAAATATATGTATTTATAATGGCTGACAGCTTTTGACAGTGTTCCAGGAAATTCTTATTCATAACAACCTATGAATAGAGCTGCATAGAGCTTATTATTGCATATATATATATATATATATATATGTATAACTGTTTTGCATTCTAGTATTGTCTTAACACAGCAGTGATTCTAATTTGTATTCAGTCCTTTCACATTACGTGTGAAAGGAGAATTGACAGTAAATGACTAAAGAACTGAATTTGATGTTGTTGAATGTGATTAACATACATTTGCTTTGATCAAACATATTTCTAACTGCTCTGTAATAACATGGGACATTGACATTGTGTAAACTGGTCTTTCATTCACTTGCCATTGTACTTAAACAGATTTATGATCCTGTTGTTCTCTCTAATGGCCTCTTTCTCTTTAACAGATCTTCGACCGGCCAGGTGATGAACACCCTTCATGCTGTCGGTTCTTTCCAAACAGTCTACAAGTGATTGCTAGAGCCTTAGGATGAGAGTTAATTTAGTGTAAGTGTGTTATTAATTAAATGACTGCTGTAATGGAGGGCACTCACACAGTACTCTGTCTGTACAAACCTATCCAGGAGTTTAGCCACATCAGCCTGTACTTCCCTGCTGGGAGGGTCAGAGGCTTTAAGTATGAAGGCCGTGCCCCTCGTGACTGCCAGCCCCTGTACGTTAATCAGCATGACCAGAAGTATGAAGATCCTGCAAGGGCCGAACAAAGAGGCCAGTCTTACAAGCCAGTGGGCGATGCCTCCCAATCCTGCAACGCAACAAAAGAAGTTTTAGCTGAGCTTCAGTGGCTGTCTGCAGAACACTGGCAGTTGCTGGTGGATCTCCTGTCTCTGTGCGGTGACTGTGCAGCCAGGTTCAAAATGGGCAACCAGGATGGCAAGTTTCAGGGTCAGCCTGAAGCTTATGCAGGTCATCTTTTGCATGATCTTCGCAGCAATAACCTGCAACATGCCATTTCTTCGTCCCCAGAACATAAAAGAGCGGCATCCCGTGTTCGGAAGTTGAAAAAATCGGGAGGCAAAAAGACTGACCGTGCTGAAGAGTTCCTGCAGAATAAGATTAAGAAGAAAGTAGAGAGCATCACAGCTTCAGAGATTCCGCAGACCTACCTGGATGCAGTCTCACTGGTTATTCGTGCAGCTGAAACCCCCTCATTTCATGTACCCAACAAACCAGGAAAGGGATCCTATGCCAGGGTCAGCAGTGAACCACTTCTCCCAATGGAAGGACCCTTCCACACTGCTCAGGAAGGTTGGGACTTCATGGAGGACTCACGTCCATTTGACTCAGAAATTGACCTCTGTACAGAGCTCTCAGAGTTCGAGGATCAGTTCTGTCTGAGTTATGGAGCTTCGAACTGCACTTTCTTAGACAATGTGCAGGAAAATATACAAACAACCAGTAGAAATAATATACGACCCAGTATGTTCAGCAGCTCAACTAGAAATGAAAACTTTGAAGATAAGTGTGGAGATAAAGCCACAGCTCAGGTTTATGATGACATCAACAAGAGAGACAAAGTGAAGACTGAAGACCAAAAGATAGTGGACCCTACACAGCATAGTTCCAGCAAGCGGATCAAAGAAGCTTCATCTGGTGCTGTACAACTTGTGTCTCATACCAGTAAAGACAACTCTGTCATGGCACGCCATAATTACCAAGAAGAGGTGATTACCTCGAATGAAAATATTCAGAAAAATGAGACAAACACAGGGGACAGGTTATCTGAAGCAATGAGTCTTCCTATCTCACACCTCACCCAAGCTCAGTCTGCTGCCTCCAACCGTAGACACTGGATGAGAAGTCCCACATCTCCTTCCCTTTCTGGAGTTTTTAATGTATCCTTTCCCTCAACTAACAGTCTACAGAGTATGTCTCCTATCCTGTCCCCACTGTCATCAAAGGTGTCCAGTCCTCAAATGAACCACCGCATCGTAATGCTGCCTGAAGACTGTGGTAGTAGAGAGAAAGATGGAGAGAAGTGGACTCATGAAGCAACAGGGTATTGGTCAGATGCTGAGAATCAACCCAAAGTTACAACAGAGATCATTGACAAAAACGGGAACCGTAGAACTATCACAAGGCTGGACCTGAACCTAAGCCGGCAAGGAGCTGGGAATTCTCCATGGAATAATGCTGGTGCATCTGGTTCTATAAGTACAGGTGAGTGATTTAAGATAAAGTTCAATAATGTTTTATTTCTCAATATAGAACACAATGTTTTGGAAACAGGTTACTCATATTAAATAAACCATGAGTTGCATGCATTAGATAATTGCTATGTTTATTTGTTTGCTAAAGCAGATGTGTGTTACCTCAGACATTTTTGTTGTGTTACATTTTAAAGTTTGAGACCCCCCCCCACGTTTATTTAATTTTCATTCCACACTCATTAATTACGACTTATTTAATAGTATCAGAAAAAAGGAAAATGAACATATATTTTAAAAATATTACATCAAAGCCTTCTGTCTCAGTATAATCTGTCAAACCTACTTTTTGTTCACCCTAAATTCCCTTAAACCCTTCTATTATTTCAAACAACTAAAGGTATTTCTCAAGATGACCCTTTTAGGGAGACTTAACATTACTGCAAAAGCAACACAAACAGCTGCAAAAAAAACATCCTAGCTGCCCTGTACATTTTTTTTCTGTGCCTAAAATTGATTTTTCAGGAGAATATTGAGTAGGTTGAACACTTACATAATGAAGTAGAAAGTCATAAGAAAATATGTGGTAAAATAAAGAAAATCAGAATCCTGACAATCATCCTGTAAGTCCTGGTAGACCACCCCAACTTCCATCAGATAAGAAGCTTTCATCTTTGAGAGAGAGAAGGAAATTAAGTTCTCCTCTTGCTTAAGATGTGTTTACCAGAAGTACAGAGAATGTCCCTGTAGATTTTTGCATCAAAAAAGAAAGCAAGAGTAATGTCTGTAATAATTGCACAAAATCTTAAAACATTTGGTGTTAAATTTAATTCAGAATATTTTATTGCAAATGGTTCTGTTAAATATATATTATTTTAGCTTTTTTAATGAATAGTTTACCCTTGCTGGTCACATATTTTTCTTCTGAGTGGAAATTGAAGTCATTCTCCACCTATTACCATTTTAGGTTTGCAAGGTTTCAGAATACCATCTATTGTTTTTTGGTCAGCATGATCATGTGATTGCTTGTTAAAGCAAAAACTTTTGCACAGGAATTCATCCTCCCCCTGTTCTTGATGACCCATTATTGGATACTGTGTGAGTGTGTGCCTGTGAGTGAGGGAGTCTGGATTGTAGCTCTGAACCCCTTGGATCAAAGGCACTTCATCAGCTTGAGGTTCAACGGCTGTGCCGCCCCATGATTGTAGCATCAACTCAGGCATTGCCCATTTTCTCTGCACCTTTGGAGCTACATCCTGTTGATGGGGGAAGCTGCTTTGATTTCACAGATCTAGATTCTACTCTGAGGCATTACTTAGAAGAGGAGCTTAGGACTTGCCCAAACAATTTTAATCAACTTTAACTTTTTCAACTTTACTACTGCTTGTAAACTTAATTGTGTGAGGGCATTAATGAGAAAAATATATAAAATATATTTTGCATTATTTTGGAAAATCCTTTCGAGACATCACTAGCCTCAACTCAATAGATTATGTGATTTGTTGATCAGACAATGTAATCCTCATCTTCCTTTGCTTGGGGCAGACTGGGTGCTATCACCTCCCCCTCTACGCTGCACTGCTTAGTTTCCAGCTGATTTGATAATTGATTACTGTGCACCACAGGGTTAGTTCCCTCTGTTTTTGCTCTTCCTTTGTATCATTTTGAGGAACCCTACAGATGTCATCCAGGAATGTGGTAATACCAGTGCGTTCTTGAATTTGAAGCACAAAGTGGGTGGAAGTTGAATAAGAACTTTCTCAAGAGAGGTGGAATTATTTCCTGACTGGTCTTGGAGTTGAGCCATCACCCAGAACCAACTCTGTACCTCCACACATTTCACCACAGCTCTTTTCCGTTGTTGTCAGTAATCAGTAGAAATGGTCATGGTATAGAACTGTGATTTTGGGGACATCTAAGGGGCCGAATGGGTTGCAAAGAATATATATGGTGCCATCCAGAAGTCTTGAGCCATCACTTATTTCTTTATGTACCAGACTATCTTGTGAGCTTGTGGCTCTCATTTTCAGTCAATGCCTCTTCCTGACCCAACACACTGACCATACCACACACTGACCTATGTATAAATCATTCAAACATAACAAAGCCATTGAACTAAAGAATTAATGAAGAAACAAGTCCAGATGATTACAGATGTGGATGACTATGATCTGACTGGTGATCTTATCTTTAGGCATTTTCATTTCTGTTGCAGTTAACCATTTGTTTCTATTTCTTTCATTTGATATGCCAAAGATAAGACCGTTTGACAGGCATAGAAATTTTTTTTTGTGGCAAAAATGTGATTTCTCATATTATAGAAAGAATTGTCTGCAGTAAAATCTAAAACTGCTCTAAAATCTAAAAAATTGAGAAATTTTACTTTTTACTGCTACCAGTAATACCCATTGTTTTCTATGTGTGGACTGGTAACAGGCTGACTTAGACACAAGGACGTGAAAGACACTTTGTTACACAGACACACAGGCCTCCTGGGATTCTGTAAGCGGGAGGGGGAACTCGTGAGGAAGGTTTAGGGGGTGGGGGAGCATAATCCGATTCTCAGTAATGATCTCTTCCTCTGCCAGTCACGCAGACCTGTACTCATTCCTGCTGTCCTTCACATTACCTCAAATAATCCCAGACAAATATTACACAAGAAACTAACCAGAAACATGGCATTTCTCACTTACTTATTAATCTTAGTAATAATAGTAATTAGTAAGTAATAATTCCTGTATTGGAATGCATGTATACACGTTGTATAAAAGTATAAGCATACTACTACAAAAAGATGTTATTTTATTTTTTAATTAGCTAACTCAGTACAAGAACACCTATTACAAAAGTGGTAGCATTCTGAAGATCCTATAACTTGGAGTTTTACAGTTCAGGGTAATATGTAAACATAAACAGTTGTTCTAACATATAGAAAAAACATTAATGGTTCTCCTAATAAGATGGTTCCTTTTTATGGATTAATTGTCAAAAAGCCAAGTGGTCTATAAAGAGCCCTTAAATTGGGAAATAATCTTTATATTAGATAAAGGTTTTTTACATTTAAAAATATAAAATGGCTGTGTAGCAGTATTATGTCCTGCTTCCTGCATGTTAGAATCAGGGGCAGAGGCTCACCTAAACCAGTCCGATATGAAAAATGTGCTGTGTGCTACATGTGAGAAAGGACATCTCTGGATAATGTCCAGATCTTATTATCTGCACAGTTTCCGGAAAAATAACTGCCCTGGGGTGAAACCAAAATTGACACTAAAAGGGACAGTTATTTTAATTTCTCATTTTTAAGAAGAGAACCGGGACTGTTGAGAGGAAATGTAGAACATCTCTTGGTCTGTGTTCTCAAGACAAGACTCAGTGTTGCTCTTTTGGCAAAAGGTTTCACAAATACACGAGCTATGATACACTGAGCTAATGATTACATTTTTTTGAATAAACAACAAGCATTTAGTGACTTCTTTCTTTAGTTAATGGGCTCTTGAAAGGCATTAAGAGGAATTTGCATCAGCCTTCTTCATTCATATTAAACAAGCATGAATCATTTTGGAGGGCACTGTACCACATTTAAAGGCACTGTAACCAAAACTACCTGTTTAATTCAAAAGGAAAATAGAGGTTGGAGTTTGTTAAAGTATAACAATAATATAACTATGTAGAACTATTGTTATGAAGGCATGTATGTAAGAGAAGGAGACTCAGAGGTGCAAGTGCACAGCGAAAACAAAATAACACTTTTACTTGTACTGTGCAACTACCAACACACCCATAGAAACAAATACAAAACGGACAAATATGGGTCGGATTGGCAGCTCTTAAATAGGGGTTATAGCATGTGAGGGAAATTACTGGAAACAGGTGAAGCCAGATTGGTGAATCCAGCATCCCGCGTTCAGTAGTCCAGGGACCAGGAGTGTGGTATATATGTGTGTGTGTATATATATATACATACTTTATATATATATATATATATATATATATCCTTTAAGATAATAAAATGTCTTACAAAACACAAAAATATCAAAGATAAAATCAGACAAAAGGCACATTAAAACAAACAAGGATTGTCGATACTTAAATCAAAACATATCTTAGGTACAGCAGTTGCACTTTTGAGTTTCCTAGCAAAGCAGAATTCTTATCAAAGCTTTGAATTTTTTTGAAAAAATAATTAAGCTGTACTAAGCTGATGTGTGAAATGCACAAAATAGCAGGAAGACTTCCTACCCCATTCTGAGCAGATCTTGGGTACCATGTAGAGTACACATTTAAATGATGATTTTTAGTTGTTGGTATGTGACCAGAGAACACACATAGAAGACGAGAGTTTTACCAGAATGGGTTTGTAAATAAAAATCTACTGGTGCTGCTGTCACTTCAGGTTTAATGAAGGCCAAGAAACGTGATCATAAAGCCCCCAATGTGATTTGGATATACAACATAAAGCATCGTGGTTAGGGAGTTGTCCCCGCATTGGAAGATTGTGGGTTTGATTCCCTCACCAGTAGGTTGCCTTGAGGTACTCTTGAGCAAGGTACCGTCCCTGTCATTGCTGCCCGGGCGCTTTCAATAGCTGCCCCCTGCTGCACAGTGTTTGCATGGGTTAAATGCAGAGGTCCAATTTTGTTGTGGTTCACTGTGTGCTGTGCTGTGACCTCGCAATGACAAGGGTTGTCACTTTCACTTTCTTTCTTCACTTTTTTTTGATACAGATGTTTACAGAGGAAGCAGCCTAATTAATAATAATAAAGAACATCTTTTGCTAGTCTTTTCCTAGTTAAAGGCCGGCCCTATTATGATAATAAAATCCCAGGCTGACCTGGGACCGAATGATATTTTTTACATTTGAGTCTCCTCCAAATGGAGTAGTATGAATGCCAACAAAATCTGCAATCTGAGGAAAAACTCTTGAAAAGATAAGGTATTTGGTTTTCCTAGCATTAAGAGCCAGCTGTGGCCCAGCAATGAGGATTGCAGCTGCTGAAATGCAGTCTAACAGTGTCATCAGCATAAAAATAAACTTTAGCTTCAAGTATTTTTTTCAATGTTTTTTATAAAAATTGAAAATTAGACAGAAGGGCGACTCCCTTTACGTGAATCTTGACTTCAGTACCATCGGTATATACACACTGGGTTTAACTAAGAGGTTGTTCCTGAGCTACTGTATAGCCTGTATAGCAAACATGGCAGCACAATGCTGCTTTCTGTCTAAGATAATAAGACAATCATTTTCGGTGCTCTTCCACAAAAAACAGATTCCACAACTATCTCTAAACTATGAGCTGTTAAAAGTTAATTTCATCCATCATTATCTATTTTGGGGCAGCGGTGGCCTAGCGCTTAGGGCGTTGGCCACATGATCGGAGGATCGGGGGTTCGAACCCCTTCCCAATAGGTTACCCTGAGGTACCCTTGAGTAAGGTGCCGTCCCCATCAAGCTCCTCCCTGCAATGGGCTGGCGACCTGTCCAGGTTGTGTCCCCGGTCCTTTGCCCTGTGTGAGCTGGGATGGACTCCAGCACTCCCCCGTGACCCCGTTTGGGACAAGCAGCAGAAAATGACATGATATTATCTATTTCATGTTTAACAAAAATCAGACTTTGTTTTTGATTTTTCATTTTTGAACTAAATATCTTGATCAAACATGATCAAACAAATGACATGAAAACCACTGTAGCTGTCTTGCGTTTGAAAGGTTCCTTCTCCACACTGCATTTTTCAGATCTTTCCATTGGTTCATCTAATCAGGGCTTATAGAGGGCCATTTAGGAATATTCCAGTGTTCCAGTCTCACATTTGTATGTTTTCCTTTCAATTATGAAGTCCTCCTGGGTCTTCTTCCACAAAGCTTTTGTTGTTCAGTCGAACAGGAACACATCATGACCTTGGAGTTCAGTTTTAAAGTAATTGGATATTTTTCTTTGGCTCTTTTTCATCATCCACACTTCACACATCTTTCTGATAAAAAAAAATCATGAGTTGCCTTTCCTTTTACGTCCAAAATTTATATTTTTTAGAATATTCACATCTGTTATCACAAGAACATGAAGCTGTGCAGAGATGGTGTTAAAGCCATTATATTTAACTTACTCATCTATAATAATCCAGACAATGTGGAGAACATGCAAACCCAATTTTTAAAAGCACCAAGTCACCCTGTCTGGGAACTGAACCCAGGACAATGCAATGGGTTATAATCATTTTAAATAAATTTTCAGGAGGAATGAAGTATTCTTTTAATGAGCTGTAAGGATACTAGCAAATTTATGTATGACTCCTGTTATGGTACTGTGAGCATATCTAAAGTCAGAATGAGTTTCAGGTATTATTTCAGCCAAGAGTTGTTTAAATTAATAGTTAAGAGATTAGATATGGAGAGATAATTATTTAGGTGTCATCAAGGTGTCCAGCAATATCATCTTTGTTGTTAAAATATATTCAGGATAGAATAAGAATAAGGTCTAGTAACGTGCATTTCCTTAAATCGTTATGTAAAGCCTAGAAGGAGCATAAATAGCTTGGGTTAGGCAGTTCCTTAATGAAGTTGAAGGCAGAGGAAAAATCAATCGTAAATTAAATCACCCATGAATTATTAGTTGCAGAGATTTTGTAAGGATAGAGGGAATGGTTTCTTCAGTAGCAGATGGTGGTCTGTAACAGCTAACTACAATAAACAAAAGATCCTTCAATTTTAACTGCAAGTAGCTCGACCTATGTCGTTTTAGATATGTGGCATAGAAATTTGTATTTAACATGAGTTACAGCTCCACCACCCTTCTTAGTTGGACATATCTAGGACACTGTAACCATCAATTGCTCAAGTATGGATTTTTTTAACCAAGTTTCTAATAAAACTATAATGTACATATCTGTTGTAGTAGCCCAGAGCTTTATCATGTCCATAGGTAGACTTCAAACATTAAAATGCACCAATTAAAAATCAAGACCCAATCTACTTTTCACATCTAGCAGTGTGAGAATATTTGGTTGCACATTACAAAATAACATTTTAAATTCCAGGAATGTTGGTTTATGTAATTATTTATGTCTCTCACTTTAAGGTACATGGAGTCCACTCACACAGTGAGGTTACCATTCAGAGCTTTCTGAGACTGTTAATGCCATAGAAAGTTCACAAGTTTGAGGTTTGAAACTTTTGCTGTTTGCAAAAGCAAATTTTTGTGAATTTGTAGAAAAGAGAGCCTAATAAGTGAGTACATAGGACTTAAATGGGGAGACAATGAATATCCTCTTACCTAATTTAGTCCAAGAGATTAAAGTTGCATGTATTGATTAGTAAATTAACCAACACATTCATAATGACTGTGGAGAAGACCACAGTTCACATGCAGGGGCACAAACAAAGGACTGAGCTGTTCATTATCATCAGTATTATCAGTTCATCTTATAACATAAATGAATAGAATAAGAAAATAGAATAAGAGAAATGTAGCATGTGATTCCTTGGAGTGAATTATATGCGTTAAAAAACAAACAAAAAAAACTTTGAGTTTATTTTCCACCCTCAAACAAAGACATTTGAAAGCCCTAAACAAAGTAAAAGAGAAGACAATTAACCTCTTGAGAGAAATATTCATAATTTATTTCTTAAGGAAAACGCTTGCTTATCTATGAGTGGCAAAAGAATTAATGGAAAAAAATGAGTAGCAAAAGAATGTGAACTTTTCCTTAAATAAAGGTTGTGAGCCCCTTGTGCAACAAAAATTATAACTAAACATTTCCAATAACTATGGATTAGCATGACATGTTGGCTTGAAGGAATCTGAGCCTATTTCTCTGTTCAGAACAGTTGGATGTTGGTGGGTTTCCTCACATGAACTGCTTGCTTCATGTTATTCCTCAACATTTCTTTCGAGTTAAAGGCCAGGACGTGATTATTCAAAAACACTGACTTTATTCTTCTTTCACCTGTAGCTAGTAGAATGACTTTTGTGCTTTTGGCTTCTTCTTTTTTTTTACATTTCAATTACAAAAGTTAAGGAGACGACATTTTATAGATGCTATTTATTTAAGAACAGTTAATAGTGACCTAATTTTGCAATAATTCCTGCATTTTTTTAATTACAATTAATTAATGCAAACAAGGGCACAGGATCATTACCCTGTTGAATGATGGCCTTACTCTTGATAGTCAGTAAATTAAAAGTATGTGCATTAAAAGATTAAAAGCCCAAAGATTTACCACTATTTTTCCACTTTCACCCTGTATAAACGCTTGTAACTTCAGTGTAGCTTCAGTGGTAATTTCCAATAGTATATAAAAAAGGCTATAATTGTAATGAAGATATAGCAATTCTTATCTTCCCCTTGCTTCCAATGACCACCTCATCCTTAAAATTCCTGCAATTAAACATTTCATATCAGTCTACTCTCTGTGCCCTTGTTTGCATTAATTAATTGTAATTAAAAAATGCAGGAATTATTGCAAAATTAGCTCACTATTAACTGTTCTTAAATAAATAGTGTCTATAAAATGTCTTCTCCTTAACTTTTGTAATTGAAAAGTAAAAAATAATTTCAAGTTTATTTATTTCAAGTTGTTTGGGGTGTTTAAATCCACAGTAAGATCTACATTCCACAAAGTTCTAGAACACTTTCTATTCCTGAAAATGTACATATTCATTCCTAACCATATTTGAAGAATTTTCCAGCATTATGTCCTGCTTTTTTCTTTTAGAATTCATTGAATTCAGAATTCATTGTTCACTCAGTAATTGGTAGCTAGGCTTGCCAAGTGCAGCAAAACAGATCCAAACCATGAACATGTATAAGATCCTTATGCTGGAATACATTTTTTTTTATACATGACACTTCTTAAGTTTTAAGTTGTAAATTGAACATTCACATTTGCCATGTGCAATGTAGGAGAGGCTTTAATTAGTTGCATAGTAGATTGTAGTGTGGGTTCATTTGAGACCTCAGTTTTTATTTCACAGCTGGCATTTAGAGTCTTTGTTGTATAAATCTGATAATGTTTAATGCAATGTTTATGCAGAAACTTAAACATTTTAGACTCACTGTGTTGACTGGAAAGTCTAAAAAGTAAAGAAATCAGCGACCTCCAGCAATAAAAATGTTTATTAAAGGTACTATATATTGAATTAAAGTGCCATATGCATAGTAATCATAGATGGTGTGATTAAGCTTGAAATGTTTGGAAAAAAGATGATGAAGTATCAAACTGGCATGAGATTAGTTTAAAGCATAATAGAAAGCATTAGGACTCTAAAAAGTTGACAAAGGCACAGCCCACTGCTCCTCTTAACCAGTTCTAAAGTTATCCGTCTACTATCTTGCACAAGGGCAATATCAGTAATACCCTAATGAAATAAGCTAATCACTCCAGCAGTCATATGAAATTAATCACTCTAGAAAGAGTCTTTTTAAAAGCTTATTTTTTCTGGTCTCATAGTCAACAGGTTAGAGTTCAGTTTAGTTCAGTTAGAGAATGCTTCGCTTTATATCATGTTTAGCTGATATGAATAAACCCAATGAAGGCCTACTTCTATTCCCATCCCCATGCTTCCTCACTCTCAGTGGGCCATGATGCATCAGGAATAGATCTCATTCAGCACGGGCAATTATAACTAACATTTAATTTTATGAATAAGTGAGTGATCACTGTGTCTCTAGACTGAAATTGAGCAGAATCAATGTCCTTGACTTTCAGTGTTCACCGAATAAGTGTTAAAGGATGATCCTCTGCTCTACAGGAACTTCAGAAGGCAGAAAAGCGGTCAAAGATTCTGTGTGTCTTTTATCTATCCCACAAAACAGTGTACCCTTAAATGGTTAATAACACACTGCACAATGCTGAGGCAATGTTTTACATTAGTTTTGCAATAGTTTTATTCACAAACTTAGCAGAAATGTACACACAAAGATTTATGACTATTTTACTATTAAAGTATTAAAATTGGTCATAAAGATATAGCAATCCTTGCTTCCAATAACCATCACATCCTTCAAATTCCTGCAATTAACCATTTCAATTCATTCTACTCTCAGTGCACTTGTTTCAGCTCACTATTATCTGTTCTCAAATAAATAATCTAAAAAATGTTTTCTCAATTTTTTTTATTTGTGTCATTGGGAGAATACACAGTGAACCTGTGTATTGTGAATAAATATATTTATTTCAGGTTGTTTGGAGTTTCAATCCACAGTAAGATATATATGCCAAAAACAGAAATCTGAAGTTCTAGAATACTTTCAATTCTGGAAAATTTTCAGATACATTCCTGACTTTGTTTGAAGAATTTTGCATGAGTATTATTTTCTCATTGCTGATACTTGGATTTATGCTAGTTTATGAACCATTATGGACCTAAACAAGGTTTAATTTATCAACAACACAGTGAGATTTAAAAAATATATGCTTTAAAATCCATTCTCTTATCAATGTGTTATTCCTAATCCCCCTCATAGTGAAGTTAAGGGAGACTGGTTGCACTTGCTTTCTGTTGGCTGTCTTTTTTTCCTTGCTTTGCCTTTGCTAAATGGCAGATGAGTTGTGATGACTCCTGCTTCATACTATACAGCATTACAGCTTTGCCCTTCAGGGTATATGAGCACTCGGCTCATCCTCCTCAGTGGGATCTGCTCATGTTCATCAGAGCACAGCCACTTCAGAAAAGCAGGAAGGACAGCTAGGAGCAGAACCACAATAGTAGGACATTGTTAAATCTTCCAGGAAGTGGTTCATGCAAAATAGCTAGGATGCAAATGTCCATTTTTAAGGACACAGATGTGTAATGAAGAATGGAGAAACCAAGTCTGAAATAGATTTTTAATGTGTCATTTAGCATCTGAGAGCTGAAGTGGTGACCTCGAACATATAAGAGTAAATGGTTATAAACTTGGAAGAGCAGTGTGCTAGGAGAGATATTAATTGGTGTACAAGAATGTTAGAATATACAGTGGTGCTTTATTGTGTAAAATATTCTTTACATTTGCAATGTAAACTGAGGTTCACTGAGGTCCTACCATCTGGATATATTCTGGCTGGATTCCATATTCACTTTAAATTAAATAGATCCCCTGCATGACTACATATATGCCAATAACACATGTCCTTTGAGTGAAACATGAGTTTACATCCACATTAAAATCCAAACATTATCCTGTCACATAAACTAACTGAGATAACCGAAGAAGAATTTTCAATGAATGAACAATCAATTAATGTACCTCCCATAATGTCTTTGAAACATCTTTGTTCTGTCTGAATACTGATAGCAATCTGTCAAACTGAACACATTGTCTTTCACCTTAGAATATTGGGCAACCCTGTGCTTAAATCTAGATTTGAATATTAGTTGCTGTGTGATTCCCAATATCTTTTGGCTTATCTGAACACATTACATCATGTCTTTAAAAAGTGGAATGATCGGCTTTTAGAGGAGAACAGCACAAAGGGATTATGCTTCAGACTCCATTACGACATTAGGACAATAAAAGGAGGACAAAGCAGTGAGGGAGAAGGCAGAGGATGTGTACTGCAGCTGTTTCTTTCAAGGGCCATGCATATGAATATGATGCAAATGATACATTTTAATTTAGACTTAGATGACACTGTGATCAGCCCAATTTCCCTTTCTAACAAGATATATATAGACCATGTCATTAGGTTTGGTGTTTTGGTGTTTCTCTTTATAACTGGTCTGCTGATTACAGAAATATATCCATATGATGACTCAGATGACTCATCCATATGAAGTCTAAGTGTATCTAAAGGAGGAGGACTGCATTGTGTGTGTGTGTTTGTGGTCACTAGAGACATGCTGTGCATGAAGTTAAACCTAGAGAACAGACCAACAGTCAAAAGTCCAAATAGTGTTTATTACAATAATGCAAAGTCTTTGTCGTCTGGGCTTGTTAGGCATGACCTGTCATTTGTGGTCTGGCTTGTTCCCAAGAGGGGCAGTGGTGGCCTAGTGGTTAAGGCGTTGGCTAGAGGATGAACCTGAGTGTCCCCAATACTGTAGACTGTGAAATCTTATTTGAGGGAACCAGACACAGTGGCAATTCCCCCCTCCTTAGACACCATCTCAACTGTGAGGTGCTCTAAGCCTAGCACATGAGAGAACAGGAGAGAACTTTCTATCAATTTTGGTTCTAACCAGAAGTGTTGGAGTGATAGAAATCAGTACCTCAAGTAGACATTAGTATCTTTATCTGTAGGCATCAACTACAGAGGGGTGTGGTCAGTAACCAAACTGAATGGCCTTCTTATGAATAAGGAATGCAATAGCCCATCAGATGGCAAGGTCATTCATTCCAAGGCTGTATAGTAGTATTCTGTCATGTGAGCCTCTGGTGCCATTTTGAGAGGAACTGGCAGCTTACGTTGTTGATCTGGATCAGGACATAGTCTTCAGACTGAAGTTTGGGCTGGGCTTGCTGGTTAAACTGATACTGGGGAAACGAAGAGGATAAGGAGGTCTCATTGCATATGTCTTGGGTGACTATTTTTTAAGCATTTGTTCTAATGTGGTAGGGTGGCTGTGGTCTAGCGGTAGGGTACTTGCCTACGGGCCTCTGGATCAAGAGGTCCCCGGTTCGAATCCCACCTCTAGCGCTACCACCACTGGGTCCCTGAGCAAGACCCTCAACCCTGAGTTGCTCCAGGGGGACTGTCCCAGTAATTAGGACATGTAAGTCGCTCTGGATAAGAGCGTCTGCTAAATGTAAATGTAATGTTTTGTTGAAGTTTTTATGAGCCCATCAGTTTGGGAATAGTAAACTGAAGGTACACATCTTTGATATACATAAGCTGACCAAGATCTGTCACAAGCCACAAGACAAAGGGAACGTCCAGAAGGAACAACCAAAGAAGAATGTTATGGGAAGTAGCTTTAGACGTAGCTTTCCAGTGGACACCCTCTGGGTTGCAAATGGTGACTTACACTTGTGGCAGCAGATCCGCAATGTCTAGGCCAGTGGTTCCATTATCTTTTTATCCAATGCCACTTTTTTGTAGATGAGATTATTTTTGAGACCCCTCTCAAAAAATCAACTGCCTTCTCTTTGTGCCCTAACTTTGGGAACCACTGGATTAACCCAAATCATTCAAATGGTATTTTGATAGGAAATACCGTAGGAAGTAGAGTGAATAGGAAGTGAAGTGAATGGTGCTGGTGTTAGACCTCAAGAGATGGTCAGCTGGCATGTGGGCCAGTGCTGGCAGTAGTTTTTTTTTGACACCCTGGATTCTGGTTAGAATGTTTGTCAGGAAATAAGTTTCAGTGGATGGTGGTGGGTTCCCTGTCGGTCAGTGAGGAAATTAACACCCTGAATAGGAGGTTGGTGGAGGGCCATACTATTGATACCATAAATATTTCCCCTTGTGTGCTTCACCCCCTTGTCCTCCTTCTGTTCCCAGACAAAAGTTCCCACATCCCTCTCATAATGAGTCACTGTCATTTACAATTTGATCTGCATAAACATTTCCAGATAGGGGACAGCGTCAGAATGTGGCTTGGGTTATGTAAACATTCTGACTGGCTGGCATGTATTGTGTATCAGTGATATAAACAGCCTATTCTTCATATATTAAAACAGGATTAAACTGCTGTTTGCTGGTTTGCCTGATATGTTTATTCTGTGATATTACTAAAAGGTGAATGCAAACTGTGCTGTTTTCGTAGCTTACTTTCCATTGGTGGAGTACACAGAAAGTGAAGTGAATGGTATAATATATGGCACTTTAACAATAGAAACATCTGTCTTTTTCACTTTTCTTTGATACTGGGCACTTATATAATCTTTTATCCAGTGATTTTACTGTTTACTCTTATTTGCAGTAGCCTTGTAACTATGAAAATAATATGGAGAAAATATGGCCTTCCAGTCATATTTTAGGAATACGATAAATAATGAATTTTTAAATCATAAATAAGTCTTTAATAGTTAGGTAATATTTGTATACCACATGATACTGATACTGTCACTTCAGGAAAGCTAATCCCTGTTTAATAAAATTAAAATAAAAAATATAAAATTCTATTTTACAAAGGGAAAGATTTCTGTTCCACTGTTGGCAGGATGCATAAGCAGGTTATTACAGGCTCTAAAGGAGATATTGTATGATTAACAAGAATACCTAACACTAATAACAGTAAGCTTGTTCTGATAGAAGCATTGTTCATTTAAACTCTGTAGGCCTCCCGCTTTTAAGATAACAGTGCGGTATTGGATTGAGCTTAAGGCAAAACTATGAGGAACCACCTCTCACTCATATGCACACATTCATGCACGCACATTGTGGGTGAGGCAGAGTTCAGTAGAACAGGGGAAAGCTGCTGTTTAATCTGTTGAAGCAGTCACAGATAATTAGCTCTGTTCATTAAAACTGCTTTTTTAATTACACACATCAAGATGCTTTCCCCCTGCAAATGATTGTATTCTACCCCACCGCTCTTCGTATTGCTATGTGACTTAGAGAAACAAATCACCTATGTGTGTGTTTGCGTGTTACTTTCTGTCTGACTGGCATGTCCTAAATTGAACTTGTCCTCAGAAAGCAATCCACATTATTTGCCTTTTCCCCTCCAGCCAGCTACCCTATCAAATGCTGTGTGTTCTGTCACCATAGAAGAAATCCAAATACACTCCCTGTCCTTACAGAGTGTTTGCAGTGGCATACAGTTTTATACATATTTTATACAAACTGCTCTTTGTGTTACAGAATCTACACAACAAAGCAGAACAGTAAAAGTAACTCAGTTCTATCAATTATCCATTCCTAAAACAAAATGTATGTATAGTCCTGTCATGCCTGTATGTACATTTTCACACTGAATGTGTTTAAGACCAGAACAGACTAACTTACTTCTGTCTGAACCAGAACAATATATAAATCAGGATGAGGCAGTTCAGTTAGTAATTTTAATGGTACAGCCACAAGTGGGAAAAGCCCTATATTATCCATAAACCAGAAAAATCTTTTTTTTCCATTGTTCTTTAAGCTAGGCACTACTGGATTAGATTAATAGGTTAGGTTATTAGAATAGGTTATTTATTCATTTAGTAATTGTGTGTGTGTGTGTGTGTGTGTGTGTGTGTGTGTGTGTGTGTGTGTGTGTGTGTATGTGTGTGTGTGTGTGTGTGTGTGTGTGTGTGTGTGTGTGTGTGTGTGTGTGTGTGTGTGAGAGAGAGAGAGAGAGAGAGATTTTACTTGTGATATTCTTTCCATTTTGGTAGATCTCTACCTATTTAAAGATACACAATTTGGTAAACAAATGTCCTGTTACACTGCTAAGATTTTGCATAAGTTGCATTAGATTCATCTGTTTCAGTGAAAGCAATTTTGTTTTCTTCTTTTATTTGTTATACTGGCATATTAGAAGTGTAACAGGCCAACAATTAATTAATGTATGGTGTCAAATGCTGCTATCCATGCAGGCAGACTGTGACCCAAATCCAGTTTATTGCTCAAATCTGATTCCATTGCTTAGTTGTTCACAATATCTATATTATATTAATGTGGCCTATAACAGACAACACTCCTAAAACAAAGTCACACTCCAGATGTGGATGTGCAAAGGAACACTGATTCACTGGTCAAATATCACAGAAGTGAAAAGAGGTAAAAAACCAAAAAAAAAACAACAAAACATTTGTACACATCACATTGTCTACACTTGTCATCACATTGCACTGGATATATATCAGATTACAGTACCACATATGCAAGTGTCTCAAATTAAAAATGAAAACATTAGGCAAAATGTGTTTTTTTCAGGCTTTCATACAACAACAATATGGAGAAAACTACAATTATAAATTGCTTTTGTATTAAGCAATGTACAGTATTTGTAAGCTTTTAATAAAATAATTGCCTGTGAGGCTGCTTTAAGAGGCATTACATGTGAACACATCATATCACTCTGACATTTTATTTACAATTACAACAACTTAATTGCAAAAATCTAAAATTAAGAAATGAAAAATCTACCTAAAAACCAACTAAAGATCCAAGTTACCAACTAACCTGAAACATTTAAATAGCATATGAGCTGTGATGAAAACAAATACAAAATAAAGGTTAAACTCTCCAAATGCCTTGGTCCACCAGATGCATATGGTACATGCAATAAATAACAATCCATTACCTGCACATTTCAATCATATGGTGCTGAAGGACAATGTTGCTTTGTGAAATAAATCAAAGAGAACCTTTCATCGTAAATGCATGTGTATATGTGAATGGAGATATTGGAACAGTGCTTGTCTTATATGATACACTAGCAGAGAGAGGTTGCGTGTTAGCCGTCCCTTGCTGGCAGCTGTTAAAACCATTTATTATGTCTGTGATGATGTACGCTCTCACTATGACATTAGATCACCATCATGTTGTGTATGAGGCGCCAAATAGGTCATCCTCTGCAGTGAAGCATTACATAAGTTGAAATAAATATGAATCTCTCAGGTGGTATGAATACAATAGAAAATAAAATGTTATTTATGTGATTATATAAACGGCCTAAACATTAAAATATCAGCCTTATTTATCATCCATAACAATAAAACCACTGACATGTGAAATGAATAACACAGAATATGTCATTAGAATGGCACCTGTAAAGGTGTGTGAGATAGTAGGTAGCAAATGTTGAATTTTCAGCTCTTGAAGCTGAACTGCTGAAGGTCAGTAACTACCAAAAGTGGGTCAAAGAAGGACAATTACTGAACTAGTGATAGAAACATGGACACCCAAGGCCCAAGGCTTGTGGGAAGTTAAGGCTAAACCTGTTAGCACGGATCCCACAGAAGATCTGTATAATTTCTAAAAAGCTGGCAGTGTTTCTGACTTGTCAGAAACTATGTATTGCAGCTTGCTGTGTAAGTGACTGTGTAGGTGCAGACAGGTAGGAGTTCTGAAATTGCCTAAAATAAACGCTCAGCATTTGAGCAGAACTGGACATTAGGGAAGCCTAAGGTGGCCTAGTCTGATTAATTACATTTTCTTTTGCATCATGTGAATGACAAGATGTTTTGATGTTGTTTACCTGGGGAAGACATTGCATCAGGAACCACTGTGGGAAACAGGGGAGCCAGTGGAAGGAGTGTGATGGGCTGGGTAATGTGATGGGCTGGGTAAGGCCTCTGGGCACACATACAAACAGACACACATATGTAGTCATGCCTTGGAGCTACCGTAGCATTTCCAGTCTGCGCATGTCTTTTAAATTTGGGAGAAAGCAAAGCTCACACAGAAAACAAAACGCCCCAAATGGAAACTTGAGTCCAGTACCTACTCACACTGTGCCTCAGTATGCCACCCAGTACCACCTACATGAACCTTTTGGTAGATCAGCTACATACATTCAGGGTGACAGTATTCCTACTGGCAGTGAGCCATTTTAGCAGGATAATATTTTCTGACAAACTGCAAAAATTCCTCAATAGTTTGAGGAGTATATCTTTTTGGTGTTCATTTCATGCATTCTATATGCTTTTTCTATTTGTTTTTATTTCACTGGTTTTTCAACTGTTGGCTTAAACTATGGGCTATTATCACTATTCCTAAAAGTGCTATGCAGATAAGCAATTGCAAGAAATTGAACATAAAAATAATATAAAACCAGTGAAATAAAAAAAACTATATATTTATTTCACTGGTTTTATATTATTTTTATGTTCAATTTCTTGCAATTGCTTATCTGCATAGCACTTTTAGGAATAGTGATAATAGCCCATAGTTTAAACCAGTTGAATGGAAAAGGGCACTTAAAGAAAAAAGGAAAATAATAAGAACTGAGAAAATGTCCTTCAGTAATTATGCAAAATAAGCAATAAGTAAGATTAATTAGCAAGGTAGAACTCTGTGTGTGTGTGTGTGTGTGTGTGTGTGTGTGTGTGTGTGTGTGTTTGTGTGTGTGTGTGTGTGTGTGTGTGTGACTTAATTATGTAAAAGACTGCAGTGATTCTATGCAGCACAGCACACGTTTCATTTTAAAAAAGTAAAACCATATGATATACTGTGCACCTCATAATTGCTTATTGTGAATGTTTATCTGCATAGCACTTTTAGTATAGCACTTTCCTTCTTTTTTTCTTCTTCTTCTTATTGTTGTTGTTGTTGTTATCTGCATGTAACCTAGAGAGCTGCTTTAAAATTTTAGCTTGGTGATAAAACAACAGGCAAATCATTTTTCTCAGAATGCATATAAACCTAAAACATAAAGCTTTTGGCATTAAATATTGCTGTTTAATAATAAAGATGTTGGTAGTAAATACTACCATACTAAAGATGCTGCGATTTTCGTTGGGTGTGACGAGGATGGACAGGATTAGAAATGAGAATATTAGAGGGACAGCTCAGGTTAGACATTTGGAGACAAAGTGAGAGAAGCAAGGTTGCGTTGGCTTGGACATGTCCAGAGGAGACAAGGATTATATTTGGAGGAGGATACTGAAGATGGAGCTGCCAGGAAAGAGGAAAAGAGGAAGACCAAACTGGAGGTCCAAGGACGTATTGAGAGAGGACATGCAGGTGGTCGGTTTGAATGAGGAAGATGCAGAAGACAGGAAGAAATGGAAACGGATGATCTGTTGTGGCGACCCCTGAATTGGAACAGCCGAAAGAAAAAGAAGATTGCTGTTTAATAATATATTTTGCTGGCAGATGCCCATGATTTTATATCTGGTCTTTCTGTGCACTCAGTTTTTAAAACTTATATTTGTTCATCAACAGCCAAGATTGGGCTCTCCAACACGGCAGAAGTGCCATACCCCATACCCAACTCCCCCACTAAAACAGCCAATAGAGCAGTGGTCATTAATGTGCAGAATCAACGCTCTCATCATACAAATGCCAAGTTATTGTGTTAGTTATTTCATGCCCTGGTGGTTTTTATAAGTTTTTACAGATACAATATATACATACACGTAGATAATGTGACTTTTGTGCTATATTTCAGACAAATAGATGATTAGATGTCAACATCTCTGTGTTATTTTCAGATGTGTGCCTTCCTTAATATACCTGATTCAGTCTGATCACTTAAGATGCCTTATTTGAGTTGAATAATGTACATATGTATATGTATATGTTTATGTATATGTATATGTATATGTATATGAACACTGCAGCAGTATAATCATTCCTTCCACTGGGCTGCCTTTGAAATGGGCCTTGCAGCTTTAGAAGCGTTGACACGTATGCATGTAAAAATGCCAACCTGGATCCAGAAGGTGGTGCTGTTTTACACTCTTTTAACTTTAGAAGGTGTGTCTGTTACATGTGGCTGATATATGTGGAATAAAAATAATATAATTGCTGTAAAAAATAGTGCTTTGTCTTGTTATCTTGTTTGAAAATTTATTTTTTCAGTAATGTGATGGTTTGCATCACATCGCTATACAGATGTTGGTTTTAGCTTGTTATATGAACTCAGTAAAAGAGAAGCCTGGAATGCACAGAAACAGCAAGAGTTTGTCAGCGATTTGCTGCAGAGCAAGAAGCAGAAGGTGGACTGGGCTGGAAAAGATTGAACTTTGCATCTGGAATGGTACCAAACGTGCAGGCTCAGGCCAGAGATGCATTATCATAATGAAACATTATTTAAACCAGTCAGGCTTTCTCTCTCCAGCCAGAATCTCCTTAATCATGGGTTACTGCACCACATCTAATCAAAGTGGTACAAACTGGGTGTGTTTAACAGTAAATATTAAGAAACTCTCTGTTTTTCCTGCTTCCTCTGTCTCGTTCAAATACTATGACTATACTCACAGCATGTTTTCAGTGGAGCATACTCTGCCATATCCTCTTGCATGCTTTTATAAAGTACAGGTACTTCAGGTACTGTGTGCCTTTTCCTCCTCTGCCAACCACAGTTACACAATTTCACTTGAAAGCTTTTCTCATTGCTGATCAAACAGTTGCATGTATTCTGTGTCAAACAGTTGCAGGGGTGTGTGGCCACCTCACTGTGATGCGGGGCAGTGGTCATGTGCTCATGCCTCCTGTCTTTGCTGGATGCCTAATATCACTGCTTGCAAAATTTACACTCATGAGCAGCTGCAAAAACATAATCATATACTTTAACCACTTGGGTATCAGTATGGTTTATACAGGAATATTGATAATATACTACAGTTTAAACCAGCTGAATGGAAAAGGGCACTTAAAGAAAAAAGGAAAACAGTAAGAATTGAAAAAATGTAATTCAGTAAATATGCAAAATAAGCAATAAGTAAGATTAATTAGCAAGGTAGAACTCTGTGTGTGTGTGTGTGTGTGTGTGTGTGTGTGTGTGTGTGTGTGTGTGTGTGTGTGACTTAATTTTGTAAAAGAGTGCAGTGATTCTATGCAGCAGAGCACACGTGTCATATTAAAAAGTAAAACCATATGATATACTGTGCACCTGATGGGGAGAAGTAAGATGTGCTGAAAGCTCCAATGCGAACCACGCTATGGCCACTTAGCCCTGAGTGTAGAAAAAATTGTTTGCTGCCCTTACCCTGCCTCCAAGCAAGAACAGAACATGTCGTTAAAATATTCATAAATCTTTCTATACACTCACACTCATGCTGGTTTTCTGTTCTTAGTTCATGGGTAGTGGTTAGTATTTCCGCAGGAGACTAAAAGCCTCAGTTATATGAAAGATAACTTGGTTAAACTATGCATCTAGTAGAACTGCAATCATGTTTACACATGCCTACTAATTATTGTAATTCTTCTTTATTTTTCTTATATGTATATTCCAGGTATCTTTCTTCTTATTTCATTCATTTTCTTCTTTTTTTTCCTATTTTCTCAGCATCTGGTAGCATGTGGGTAGGACTAAATGGTGAAACAATGGAAATTATAATTTTATTCAGATCATGCATACATTTATCTTTTGATCAGAAAATTGAACAAATTGAACATGGCATCAAAGACATTCAGTCATATAATGGCATGAAGTAACTACATATTTGGATTATTCTGGTTATTAATAAAATGAGAACAACACAGAACAACAAACTGTATAAACATACTTTTTTTAGACAATGAATAAACTTTTAACTGTTAGAAATGAATATATTAGAGGGACAGCTCAGACATTTTGGATACAAAGTGAAGCAAGGGTGCATTGGTTTGGACATGTCCAAAAGAGAGATGAGGATTATATTGGAAGAAGGATATTGAAGATGGAGCTGCCAGGAAAGAGGAAAAGAGGGAGACCAAAGAGGAGGTTTATGAATGTGATGAGAGACAACATGCAAGTGTTGGTTTGAAGAAGAAGAAGAAACTTTTAACTGTAGTGAAACAGTACATTTTCCCTATGTTGCTTATAATGTAGTATCTAATCGGTAAAGCAATTTGCTCTTGTTTCTAATAAATAGTACCTGAGTCTTTTGGTGTGGTTCCCTGATAAATCACACCAGACATGATCTTATTTCTACTGCACATGTTCTTCCCTGAAGTCAGAGCAACTGAAGTCAGAGCCACTGTTTCAAGGTTCATAGCCCATGCTGTTTCCATCCAGCTTTAGTCTTCATGCTAACATTACTCTGCATCAGAACAGATAGGCTTGTGCTTGAGGTTGGGTTTAGTGGGATTTATACCATATGCTTAAGTCATGCATCATTCTGTCGTGGTGTATGGAGGTCTGTAGGTCTGGATGTATGGTCAGAAATATAAATCTGCTGAGTTCTGCTGATTCCAGACAGGGGCAACAGAGAACTAGTAATAAATATATAGAGTTTTTGGCTCTTTATTATTAATATTGGTCAGTGCTTTTCAAGAACAAGATCTTTTATATTTTGAATTGGTGGCGGTCTCAGATTAGTAGAATGCACTGATGTACCCTTGAAGGTACCGTCCCCATCACTGTCCCCAGGTGCCAGTTATGGCTGCCCGCTACTGCAAGGTGTGTTTGTGGATAAATGCAGATGATGAATTTTGTTGTGTTTAACTGAGTGCTGTACTGCGTTCTCACAACAACAAACATAACTTCATCGTGTAAATTCACTTGAAATGTGATATGTTTGGACAGAGAATCAGACAGTGTTTAAAACTGGCTAACTGTCTTCATTGAAAGCAATATTTTGATTTTATTGTTCTCAGAATGATGGAAATTTGACTCTCATTTGTCTTCAAAAGAAAAATCAAGAAAAATTAATTTGTGAAAATTTCCATTCCTTATGTTTTAAGAAGACACTATTTTTTTTTTTTTTTTTTAATTTGTTAAACAGAGGCTTTGGGAAATAATTATGAAGAATGTAGATGATACAGCTGTATGAAAAGGATAAAACCCTCTGGTCAGTCTTTGATCAGCCTTTTGTATACAACTGTGGACTGTCATACATAAAATGATGTTTTTTGTTAAAAATGAGTTTTAATTGAAAGGACTTAAAATGTGAATATTTTACTTATAAATCTGTAAAATTTGCTAAATATAAATGGGTGTTGTGCTGTTATTTTACAGAAGTATCCATTTAATGAATGGCAGTGTAGATGAGTCCAGCTAATTCTGTTTTTATAATATTTTGGCAAGATAAGGAAATGCTGTGGTCTCTCTTTGTTTTCTGTAGAGAACCCCCTTTTGAGACAAGATGACATTTGGCTGTTTGATGGTGATGACCCCCTTTCCCATGAGCCCCTATGTAGAGCCATCAGACCAGACCGTCTTGACTTCCTGAGGATCACACCGCCGGAGGATGATATCATCGGAGACACACCATACCATCCAAAACTTGAGCTTGCAGTAAGTGGAGCAGAATCATGACTGGTGAAACAAGAAAAAATGACAATAATAAACACACACTCACAAGCCCCTTTACACTGTAAATTAGAAAAGCCTCACATCCACATAGATCTGTAGAATCCCTTTACATCTTTTTCAAATTTATTTTGGCTGCACCTAATACTTTAACTTTAATCATTTTATTTTGTGTGAAATATTTAATTGTTTTTTAGTTTAAAGATGCTGAGATTTTCGTTGGGTGTGACGAGGATGGCCAGGATTAGAAATTAGTATATTAGAGGGACAGCTCAGGTTAGACGTTTTGGAGACAAAGTTAGAGAGGCAAGGTTGTGTTGATTTGGACACCTGCAGAGGAGAGATGAGTATTATATTGGAAGGAGGATGTTGAAGATGGAGCTGCCAGGAAAGAAGAAAAGAGGAAGACCGAAGTGGAGGTTTATGGACGTGGTGAGAGAGGACATGCAGGTGGTTGGTTTGAAGGAGGAAGATGCAGAGAACCTGAAGAAATGGACATGGATGAACCGCTTTGGCGACGCCTAAACAAGAGCAGCTGAAAGAAGAAGAAGAAGATATTTTCGCGGGCCAGTGCTGTTCGCTTTTGAGCAGGGTTCTGGGTGCAAAATCCAAAAACGGCTGTTATGTTCAAAAACAATATATAAATGAATTCTACATTTTTGATGTTTATGGCATTGCCATTTTGAAAATGAATGCAAGAGGACATATTTCTTTAAGAAATATATTTAAACAGACAGGGGTGTTAGTAGTGACATAGTTAATGTCTCTTTGAAATTAACACACTTCCCAGTTTTTTGAGAAAAGGCTGAAAAGTTGAAAACAATAAAAAGGAACTATTTATGCAAATAGAAAATAGCAAATATCTATTACATAACAGTAAACATACTTAAGTTCATACAATATACATGAAAAATATAAATGTAGATTTCATCTTGAGATTTTTTAGGTGAAGAAACTTATACATTTCCTAGTAGGTGGGACTAACCACAGTGGACCAAAACAACAAGCTAACTAAGATTTGTTCTGTGTAAGATTCTAAAGAGGATAAGATTTTGTCAGTATGTTGGCTGCAAGGAGACAGTGTTGATTTGCATTGTCACAGCCCATTAGAACAAAATCATTTTTCTTTTGGGTGTGAACATCACACCCAGTACACAGGATCATACATGCATGCATGAAGTACAGAAACAAGAATTCTATCTTTAGAATGAAAGTAGCTGTTTAGGGTAGTGCATCTAATCCACAGGTTCAAAAGCTGAATTAAGGAGATAATGAGAGGTTTTACTTGTAATCAGCAGCATCCATAATTCATTTAGGAGGTTAAAGTTACAGACATAAACATACAGCATACTCAGACGGTTCTTTGCAGAGAAAACTACAGGCTGCATACATACATACATACAGCTTTGGAAGGCCTTGAGATATATGATTCCTATGACTTCCTTTGTAAATAATAGCGTTTTGATGAATTTCTCTAAAATGGATAATTTCACATCAAACCATTTCGTATTTACCATTTAAGTATTCAGAAATATTTAAGAACCAGTCTAATTCTTCTTTAACAAGGACCCCACCTTGCTAAAAGAATCCACCGCTTAAACTCTTTACATGTCTAACAATATATAGCATATGCCCTGCAATGTTTTTAATGGTACTATTGTTTGCAAATAAGAGCTAACAAACAATTAAGTGATATACAGTGTGTCTAAATTATAATGGTCTCTATAGTTCCTGCTTTTCCATTTTCATGTTTTTTTTGTTAAAAGGTCCCCGGAGGTTAATGCTAGACATTCAGAATAAATAATGCCTTTGCAAAAATCATAAGCAAAGCAGACTGTTTTTCGTAGGGAAAGACACACCTAGTTTTCAGACACTGGAGTCACTGAATTTTTTAGAGCCAAAGGAAAGCCTAGGAGAAACTACACTAGCATTCTTTCATAAGAACAGTAAATGGCTCCGCTTTGAGGACTGGATTGCTTTTAAGCCACATCACCTCAGTGTTGAAACACCTTTTATTCAACGCCAATTTGTTAAGTTTAACTTTGATATTTGACTTTGAGTCCTTGTTTACAATATGTCTTTCCTTTTACACCTTTAGAAGCTTTTACACTCAGAGGTCTACAATATAACATTTTATTTTATTTTACAAATTTCCTTTTCCTCATATTTTAAGCCTCCTATTTTAGGCTAGGCTCAAATATAAATAATCACTTTATTTATGACAACTGAACCATGTCTGAACCATAAGCTCTTGAGATCTTGCATGGAATGTGTTACAATTAGACCAACAATAGCCTTAAAGCACCTTGAAACACCAATAATTCGGAGAACTAAGTGAGCAGTCCCAGTATGGCAGGACTTTCAGGTTATGACCAGTGACATTTCTATGATCCCTTGGGCGCCAGTCTGAAACAATAAAAATAAAGAACTGCCATTTGAAAATACTTCTAGCCAACAGAAAAGTTCATGTCATTTGCTTGTTTATTCACTACTACTATAGCCACCTGGTGAGGTGTGTTAAGAAATTGGATCTTAAGAAAATGTGTATACATTGTATGTGCAGCAAGACAGTGTCTATGTCTGCAATGTCTACTGTTTTGTGCTACACATTTCTACTTAAATGTGCACCTAAAACAAAACCAGACTCCTCCTGCTAAAAACAGACTTTCCAAAATATACTGAGGTTTGGCCTGATGAGCTTTTTGGTCTGTTGTTGTGGAAAAGCAGAGGCGTGGTTTCGGTGACTTAACCAGAGCAGCTTATAGTTAGTGGTGTAATACTGTGTGCAAAGCCAAGCAGTACCGCCTATTCACCTGACCCTCAAGAAGATTAGCAACACAGAAAGACTGAAAGGCTGTGCTCTACGTCATTACAAGGAAGTCAGTTTAAGTAATATGACACTTGGCACTAAAGTTCTTTCCCAGGAAGGCACAGGAGAGAAAGGGAGGGAGGATCAGAAGCAGAGGTAAACTAGTGTGACACACTCTAGACTTTTAGACCAAGCCTGAGTCACACTGAATCAAAAGCTCCACAGAACTTTCTCCGGTGGACACGCAAACTCTCACTCTCTGCCATGGAGAAGGAAGGAGGCGCAGTTCCGGGAGGCTGCCTTTAGACTGCCAGCTGAAAGACCACACTGAGGACACTTCAGGAATACCTTGCTTTTTTTTTTTTTTTTTTTTTTTTTTTTTAAGTGTAACTTTTTTCACTCATTAGGCGTTACTGAGCTACAGAGCAACTTCAAGTTCTTCCACAGCTTACCAGGCAGATTTTTAAAATGGACAGAATTTTTATCGCTAATGTTTACCATGGCCAGGATTGTTAGACTGATCTTGGAAAAACTGGAATTCTTTTTTTTTTTTTTTTTTTTGCTGGAGTCAAAATCATGGTGTGGAAAAGTAAAATAGGTGTTGCTTTGAGAAAAAAAGTGCAGCTTGAATGCAGCTTTTGAAACAAGAAAAGAACATAGATAAGAGGGTCTTTTATGGGAAAGTAATAGAAGCCCTCCTGGTGTGGGAACCAAGCACCTTTTCCTTCACAAATGGCTTTTGTTTTATCCTCAAAATGAAACTGTAGCACATACAGGTGGGATAAGTGGTAATTTCTCGACATGGACTGGATGCACAAGAGTGAATTACTTAGTTGTGTATAAAATGGTTTGGGAAAATCTTAGATGAACCCTGAATGCAAGTTAGGGCTGCTCTTAAGAATCTACCTGGTTTCTACTTTCCTCCTACAATGTTTTTAAGGGCAGACTCTCAGCAACAAACAGAGAAGGGTGCTGTGCTTAAGTCGTTCCGAACGCTGCCTGAGGAAGAATCATGTCTACACCCTGTAAATGATAATCTTAAAAGCAATGGTAGGGTAGATTATACTGCTGGTATAGATACTTCAGATGCAGCACTTAAAAATGATACCAGCAGTGCTTTTGAGGAAACAATTGAGTCATGGGAGATTGAGCCTTGCAAGAAGAACAATTTGCCACGTTCCCCTTCTCCATTTTGGTGTAGATCTCTTTTAACTTCCTCCCCTGTTGCGGAAGACTCAGATCTGGTGCAGGTAACCAGAGTGGAGACCTACAGTGACCCTGAAAATGAGGAAGATTGTCCTCTTCATGTGCCCTCTTCAAGTGAAAATCGCTCTTCACTGCTTCCAAAGGATCTAACGTCCGATCAACAACAGAGTTGGGGAAAAAACTGTTGGCCTGCATCTCTTTTGGTGAATGAAATACCTTCAGGTACTGAAGAAGATAAGTCCCCAGTTAATCCCACACCAAATGCCATCTCTCCTCCTTCACATTGTAGCAATCAAGATTCACCTGTGACTAAGAGAACCACCACAGACCCTCTTTCCACTCCCTCCCCTAGATCATTTGCTGCGTCCACTTCCAGGGAGTCTTTCCAGCTGCCAGCCCTGTTCAGTGGACTACGAGTACTAAAGAAGGGTGCTGTTGGGGAAGAGAGAGAGACTGTTTCTGAGATCAAGCAAAGGGATACTGACCGAGCACTGCTTTGCCTGAAACAAAATGTCAACAGAGCTAAGTCTGAACAGTTCCCAGCAAGTGCCTCTTCACCCAAAAAGAGAGCTGAACCCAAAGATGAGTCAAAGAGTCGGTTGTGCCGGATCCTGAATTTTGAAGATGAGGAAAGTGTAGACAGAAAGTCCAAAGACCACAGAGACATGGGAAAAGAGGAATTAGCAGGGAATTTTACAGAGGCTGATGTTCAGTTAAATGACAGCGGAAAATCCACAGATACTGCGTTTGATGCCTTTAAGTTTTTCTTCAGTCCTAAGCCCCTTAAGAAGGATCCTGTGGATGCATCGGTGGACCTTGAGGTTATCAGGAGGAAAAGGAGGAATGAGAAAGAGTTGCTTAAGGCCATCTTTGAGAAATCTACAAGCAAATCACCTAGTAGCGACAAGAGCACAGTCGAGGTAGTATGCATTTCTTAACAGCAGTTCTACAACAGAAATGCTCTTGAAATTAGACTTCACCTTTCATGGCTAGATGCAACTTTCAGTCTTTCTACATGTCATGTTGAAATCCTTCCATGCCAGACTTTAACTTGCTTAGATTTTAAACTGCTCTGTCAAAGAGAAGCATTGCATATTTTTTACATCAGCCCAGGGATAGAATAAGTAAATTGAATTAATAAATGGTGTGGGTCAATTTATATTTATTAGTGTTGCCACAATCTGCCTTAATAAATACCTGACTTAATAAATAACCTTCTTGTATTAACTTTGAGACACATTTCTCTGTCTTTTTCTCTCAAATTCTTAGTCAGAGGTCTGCTCTCCAACTGACAGCGAGGACAGAACACCTGGGCGACTTCAAGCGATTTGGCCCCCACCCAAGCCAAAGGATGAGGAGGAGAAAGTAGGACTTCGATATACTGAAGCAGGTTGGATTTACACAAACATCTATCCCTGTACAGAAATGTACTATAACCCTCTTTTTCTTTGCTTTTGCAAGAGGCCTTCATGTTTCAAAACACTTCTCAAAATTTGATCTCATCTTAAGGTGCTACAGCAAAAGGAGCAGCTTTGGCTATGAGAGCCATGGGTGTTCTATCTTTTAATTCCATGTGAAGTAGGAATGCATGTTAAGCTGTCCCTGGCCATTATATCCCTGTTTGCGTCTCGTGCTTTCGGAGGTACAAAGCTGGGCTGAAAGAAGCAAAGCACCCTGTTAATAACAGTCTACCACGTTACTCATTGCCAGCACTCTAAAATACCTACAGGGCTTACAAGTCAGAGACTGGATTTAGACCATGGAGCTTTAGGTTTATTTCTGAATACTATCTTAAAGTGTAGGAGTGTTTCATTCTTTTCATTGTAATTTTAATAATTACAGTAAACATTTTATTTTTGGCAAACATTTTTATAATATTATTGTATAAAAAGTGTAAAAGATTCTCACCATTGAGAATTCAGATTTCATCAGTTTCCGAACACTGCTATTCCATTATATCTTCATGCGTGTTGTCTGTGGATACACATTTCTATTCCTGTAGATTCCACTGATTAGGGCTCTCCTAGTTCATTTTATTAGCTCATTGATTGACTGTGGTGTGTGGTGAATAGAGAAGATTAAAGTTAATATTCTATATTAATAAAATTTAATTATAATGGGAACTACTGCTATTGAGTCTTTCGTGTATTCTCTGGAAACTTAACATTCCAGCTATTAGGATAAAAGGTGTTAGACTGATCCTTACTAACATCATGCTCATCCTAAAAAGATACATAATATGAGGACATAAGATGCCATGCATAGTGAAGTCAGACATTACCTGGAAGCCTGGAAGTTATATTGGGTTTGATGTTTACTATAACTATACTATACTACTATATATATGTAGTATAGTCATAATAATAAACATTTTTGCTTGTCTTTCTAGAGCACCAGGCTGCCCTGCTTCAGCTGAAGAGAGAATGCAAAGAGGAGGTGGAAAAGCTAAATGTAAGTGTGATCTGCTAGAAGATTGTAGATGTTGTAGTACCTTCCGGATGCAACAGTAGAATCACTGAATATATATACTGAATATTTACAGTACTGTGCAACAGTTTTTGGCAGGTGTGGAAAAAATGCTATAAACAAAGAATTCTTTCAAAAATGGAAGTGTTAATCATTTATTTTCATCAATCAACAAAATGCAGTGAATGAACACAAGAGAAATCTAAATCAAATCAATATTTGGTGTGACCACCCTTTGCCTTCAAAACAGCATTCAATTCTTCTAGGTACACTTGCACACAGTTTTTGAAGGAACTGGTAGGTTGTTCCAAACATCTTGGAGAACTAACCACAGATCTTCTGTGGATGTAGGCTTCCTCACATCCTTCTGTCTCTTCATGTTATCCCAGACACACTTGATGATGTTGAGATCAGGGCTCTGTGTAACACTAAATATTGATTTGATTTAGATTTTTCTTTTGTTCGCTCACTTTGCATTTTGTAAATTGATGAAAATAAACAATCATTATTTATATTTCTGAAAGCATTCTTTGTTTACAGCATGTTTTCCACACCTGCCTAAAACTTTTGCACAGTACTGTATATTGCCTTCAACATGCTTGTTCCATTTGTCATTTTACCACAATTGTGATTCAGTATATTATTCAAATACAGTTTGCCTTGATGGCACACTGCCGCAGTTGGTAGTGTTGTCGCCTCACAGGGAGATAGTCCTGAGTTTGATTTCCAGGCGGGACTGTCCAGGTATCTTTCTGTGTGGAGTTTGTTCATGTCCGCATGAGTTTCTTCCAGGAGCTCCGGTTTCCTCTTACGCTCCAAAGCTATGCTTGTCAGATGGATTGGAGATTGCCTGTAGGTGAGAGCGTGTGTGTGTGTGTGTGTGTGTGTGTGTGTGTGTGTGTGTGTGTGTGTGTGTGTGTGTGTGTTTGTATGTGTATCTGCCCTGCAATGGACAGGCAACCTGTCCAGTTTTTCTCCCTGCCTTTTTGACCTGTGAGAGATGGGAAAGGCTTCAACAGCCCTTGTGACCCTAATTAGGACAAGCAGTTTAGAATATGAGTGAGTGTTTGCCTTGTTATATATAATATTTTATTTGATTGGCCCTAACAGCACTTTTTACAGCGCTTTCATATGAGTACCCTGCCGTTTATTCTCAAAATTACTATAAAAGCGATAACATTTTTTTTCATGCTGAGCTATCAACGATTAATGTTCATAACTGCAGTTCATAGTATAGCCAGCAGGTGGTAGTGATGTATTAAAAGTGTATACTAGTTACTGAGTTGACGATGGCATATAGACTGCCATTGTCCTCGAGTAGAATATTAATTCATACATCAACTTGTTGAACCTCATTGGAATTTCAGCCTTCTTTGCTGTCAGGGAGAAATTTTTGGACTGATAATGTAAAGAATTGTAATAATTTTTAGATACATAAATGTTATCTTTACTTAGTCAAACAGTTAGTTTATTAATAATAACAAGAAGAAGAAGAAGAAGATGAAGAATTTTTATTTTTATAGCGCCTTTATTAAACCCAAGCTCACTTTACAGAGCAAAAGATTAAACAATATGAATCAAAACAGTTAACAAACACAAAGACAGAGTGACAAACAAACAGCAGAAGTAAGAAATCAAGAATGGGGAGAAGTGGAATAGCACAGACTGAATAGATATTTTCAACTGATATTTTGAAGAGAGACATTATGAGGGAGGGAATTCCAGAGTTTAGGAGCAGAAAAACTAAATTATCTACCACCCATGGTAGCTAACCTAAATTTTGGAACTGTGAGTAAACTGGTACTGAAGGAGCGCAGAGAACAGGTTGGAGTGTATGAATGGAGTAATTCAGTGAGTTATGGAGGAGCAGAGCAGATCTATGAAGAGCTTTAAAACAATGAGAAGCAGCGTGTACTGAATACGATATCATCTGGGCAGCCAGTGCAGTTTGTGGAGAATGTGAGTGATGTGTTTTGATTTTTTGGAGAAGATGAGCGCACGAGCTGCAGAGTCCTGTACATACTGGAGCCTGGTTACTGTCCTAGTTGGAAGACCAAAGAGTAAAGCGTTACAGTAATCGAGAGGGGAAGCTATAAAAGCATGAATATGCGTTTCTGCGTCCTTCGATGAGAGTGATGAGTGGAGACGTGAGATGTTTCGGAGGTGAAAGAAGGCATTTTTGACAACTGCGTTTATGTCAAATGATAGAGTGGGATCAAATATAACACATAAATTCCGGACAGTGGGTGAGGGTGTAACAAGAGCATAGTCAATGGATAAACTGAAATTTTGGAGTTTAGAGATGAGAACCTTGGAGCCAATTAATAAAAGTTCTATTTTGTCTGTGTCTGTGAATGTTTGAAGTGAGCCATAATTTCACATCATAAATACAAGCTGCTATTAGATATATGAGCAGGTCACTGGAGAAAACTAGCAAAGTCCTGGTTTGGTGGGTAGGACAGGGAGGTGAGGAGGCATAACTGGGGCTCTTACTGTAAACAAAATTATGATTCTTCTAAATGCTAGCTAGAAGAATGCACATCAGTAATTGAACACTGTATATAAAATTGTTTGGGCCAGTCCTAATATTTTACCTCAGTAAAAAAAAACAGTGAATATTAAAAACCTTGCTTTTTAATTAGAACAGGACTGTTTTAGCACTAAATAGATTCAGAAAAGGTGTAGAAAACATTTTTGGGATTTATGTTGAATTGATTTTATAAGGTCATGAAAATTAACAGCTTAAACCGCAATGACACATATGTAGCTCCACACGTACTCAGTTCCTCACTCTCGCAAAATTTGCATATTAGTTTGCAATAGTAAGCTATTTTTTCTCAATAATCATAATAATAAGAAGAAGAAGAAGTTCCAAGAAGCAACAGATCCACTTTTTTTATGTTTTAGGGTGAACTATTAATTGCCCATTAATAAACTTCTTGAATACCGGGTCTGGTCTAATAATTAATTGCTTTAGTGGCTAATAAGTGGCTAATTAATTAAAAGCATAATTAATAGTACAATTAGCTAATAATTGAGTTTGTATTTTCA
Organism: Hepsetus odoe; assembly: GCA_017165825.1. Taxonomy (NCBI): domain Eukaryota; kingdom Metazoa; phylum Chordata; class Actinopteri; order Characiformes; family Hepsetidae; genus Hepsetus; species Hepsetus odoe. The sequence continues at coordinate 9,867,571 of CM029374.1, read as the reverse complement.
TGGATTAACTTTAATTTGATTCAGACAGCTATAGATAAAGGAAACAAAAGGAAAAGGGAAACATTTGATCTTTTTTTTTCTTTGTGGTGGCAGATGCCACTGGCTAAGCACGGTGCTGCTTACTGTAGACAGCATAGTTGGATATGAGGGCAGAAGTGAGTGAAGAAGCCGTAATGGGATGATAGTTTCCAGATGCAGGTCTACCTCCTGCCAGCTACTCCTATGAAACAAGATCGTCCACAAGCTGGACTCATCCCAGGATCTCATACATTAGAAATGTGCAGTCAGAACTGTCACTGTCCTTCAGAAAACATTTCTTCATCTATATATTTTCCCTATCTAGCACATACTGATGACTCTGGTGACAAAAAGGTAGCAGATGCAGATGATCTGGGACTGGAAAGACTATGGCATCTAAAGAAGCATTTTGATTGAATATTCTCATGGGAGATGCTGCGTTGCATATAGCTCTTCTTATTCCATACATTTCTTTTTCTCTGTCTCTCTATTCAATAAGTGATTTACATATGTCACAGGTGGGGTGTTTTGGGCACGCTAGAGGGCGCTCTCTGTCACGTGTGAGGTGTTTTGGGCACGCTAGAGGGCGCTCTCTATCACGTATAAGGTGTTTCTGTCACATGAGGTGTTTTAGGCACGCTAGAGGGCGCTCTGTTCTGACTGAGCACACCTGAGCTTAAGAAGGCACAGGTGTGCCTCATTGGGGCTGACTATTTAAGCCCCGATGAGTCAGAACAGAGCGCGGCTCATTAGGTAGGTCAAGCCTACGTGTATGGTGGTTCTGTCTTTGTAACTTGGTAGCTTGAGTATAGACTGCAGTTCCCTGGCACTTGGGGTTGAATTAGAACTGCAGTCCTTGTTTCTTGTTTTTTGTCACTGTGAACAATAAACCTCTGTTCCGAACTCCTGGCTCCGCACTGGCGTCCTTCCGGTACCCATCCGCCGTCACAGAAATGAGCCGCCAAAACCGGGACGTCAGGAGCCTCGAGAGTTGGTGTGAGGAGCACGAGCGTGCCCTGGGAGCCATGGTTGAGGACCTCTGAGCAGCGCTGCCATTGTGGCAGCTGGGGTGTTGCGAGCAGAGCGGTGGAGTACAGAGAGTCACCGCCACTGAGCTCTCGCGACGCCTGAACCTGCTGAGTCGCTCAATCCAGCTCGCTCCCTCTCTGGAGGACAAAGAACGGCTGGAAGAGTACGGCCGAACGGAGAAAGCTGTACAAGCCGTTATGGAGGTAATGTTATTGGGGCAATCCCTCGACGAAGAGGCTTCGTTCGCGCCCCTTTCTTTACCTGCTCCTGCTCTCCACCAACCGCAACGCTGGATATCGGTGGAACCCGCCTCCTTCACCAATCACAGCGGTCCGTCCGCGGAGACCCCGCCCTATGTGAAACACGGTGAGAAAGGGGTGGATGCCCAGCGGAAACAAGGAAAAAAGGGGCGGCCCCTCGAGGAAGAGGCTTCGTTCGCGCCCCTTTCTTTACCGGCTCCTGCTCTCCACCAACCGCAATGCCGGAAGCCGGTGGAACCCACCTCCTTCACCACTCACAGCGCCCCATCTGCGAAGACAGCGCCATGCTCCAATCACAGCGCCCCATCCGCAAAGACAGCGCCGTGCAGCAAACACAGCGGTCCGTCCGCGGAGACAGCACCGTGCCGCAAACACAGCGGTCCATCCGCGGAGTCGGCGCCGTGCAGCAAACACAGCGGTCCGTCCGCAGAGACAGCGCCATGCAGCAAACACAGCGGTCCGTCCGCGGAGACAGCGCCGTGCAGCAAACACAGGGGTCCGTCCGCGGAGGCCCCGCCCTATGTGAAACACGGCGAAAAAATGCCGGATACGCCGCGGAAACAAAGAAAAAAGGGCAAGAGGCCCGCACCTGGCACAGTACACAACCCCAGCTCCACAAACCCATCTGCTGAGCAGAGGGCAACCGAGGAACCGTTTCGGGTAAGAGAACTAACTTCGAGAATCCAGGAATTAGAACATGAACTACAGGAATCACAGAAGGTCTGGCTGTCTGTTCTGGGCGCAGAGAGACAAAACAAAGACATTTTTGTTGAGCAGCTCCAGGAAATGGAGGCTGAGCTCCTCACCAAGGATCAAGGACTCGGTACACAAAGTCGGGATCTGGCCGCCTTGAAAACAAAGTGTAAAAAGTTGGAGGATGACAACGCCTCTCTTCAGGCAGTTATACACCAGCTGCAGGTGAGCCACCAGTTTCAAGTATATTCCCTTCAGGAGGAACTAGCCACAGTAAATGGGGAACTTCAGGAAAAGCAGGCTAGATACCTAGAACGTGGGAACACAGCCAGGGTGAATCACAATAACACAGTGAGAATCGAACATGAGGCTGCAGTAACCCTTCAGACGCAGGTGAGGAAACACATGAGCAGAAAGTACTACCGGAAGCTCCTGTGGGCAGCCAGGATTGTTCAACAACGTTACAGAGCTAACAAGATGATGAAGCAAGAAAGAAAGTCTTTGAAGGAGAAAAAAATGGCTGCTGTTGTTCTGCAAGCTGCATTCCGAGGGATGAAGACCAGACAGACTCTGAAACAGAAGCACCAGGCTACCACTGCGATACAATGTGCTTACAGGGCTCACTGTGCTCGGACACGATATTTATGCATCAAACATACTGTTGTTGCAATCCAGTTGAGGTATCGTTCCACACTTGATGCCAGAAAACAGAGTAATTTTTGAAATGTTCCTGCAAGCCTGCTTCAGAGGTCAGCGGGTCAGAAAAGAGGTGATCCTGCACCATCGGGCAGCTTCCCTGATTCAGGCTGCGTTCAGAAGACACAGGGAGGTAGTAAGGTACCAGGCCATAAGGGTGGCAGCCATCAGCATACAAAGACAGTATCGGTCCTACATGAAGGGTAAATTTGAACATGAAAGATTCCAGGTGTTAAGAAGGTCTGCGATACGCATCCAGGCGACTTTTAGAGGTTATTCAGTTCGAAAAAGGGTTTATGCTATGCACAAAGCTGCTACCATTATTCAGGCTGCAGTGAGAGTGCGCCAGCAAGGATCTGTCTTCAAGAGACAACGCTGGGCAACAAGTGTTCGTCAGAGGAGTTTCGGAAGGTGGAGACTTGGACTTCAACAAAGACAGAGGTATCAGCTGTTTAAACATGTTGCAATTCGCTTGCCAAGGTCGTTCAGAGGAAAGCAGGTGAGGGATCTGGCCATACGGATCAGAGCGGCGAGGATAATCCAATCCCACTGCGGCGGTGAACAGATCAGCTGCTGGAATGTTCGGATCGCTGAACAGGAGGAGTTGCTGACGGAACTCTACCAGCAACTGACCGAAAAAGCCTCTATGCCACAGGTGCATCCCTCGGTCGCGAACGAAGGGTTGAGGCACAGGGAGGGAAGCACCTGCCTGCTTTCACAGCTGGAGGGGACCAAAGGACTCTTGTCCAGTCGTCAAGGGGAGATCAACACCAGGGAAACAGAAGGAAGAGGAAAAGCTCTAGCTCAAGACAAAGGTGAGCGTCATGGAAAGAGCAGCACATTCAGAGAAGAGAGAGAGGTCTCCAGAATAAAGGTACAAGCTGTGATGGTTTTCCAAAAAGAGAAGCTGGGGAAAACATATGAACAAAGAAACCAAACTGTAAGCCAGACAACGAGGAGACTTGAAACTCCAACCGTTCAGGAGAAACTGGAGACTAAATTAGCCACTATGGAAGAACAGCTGAAGCAGACCAGAGCAGAGCTGAGACGGGTGCAGGACCACAACGTTGCTCTGCAGGCTGAACTGAGAGAAGCCCGTTGTGGGGCCAGTAAGCTCACCGAGCTAGAGAAGCAAGTCAGAGGTATGGAAGTAAAATTGGCAATCATCGAATCTCGACTCACTTCACCGACAACGGTGCATGCTGGAACCCAGGTGGTGAATGCCGAAACAGAGCAGCTGAAGAACAGTCCAATGGAGAAGCAGGTAAAGATTCCAGAGGTGGAGCAGCTGCATTGTGGCTCCCTACCTTCGGTTCGCCCTCGCAATTCAGCAGAACCAGAACAAGGTGGCTCGTGGAGGGATCCAAGTAGAACTTCTCATAGTGGAACCAGGAGCTGGGACACTGCGTCACTAGGCCCCAAGCGGCCAGGAAGTACGACCAAGAAAAAGAAAAAGGCAAAAGACATCAGCAATAATCAGTTCAAGAAAGTGAACGAGGACTTCGGCACTGTAGATTCGGGGATGAGAGACGTGAGGAACAGGGCTGACAGGGGTTGGAAGCAGAGTTCGGACTCGTTGAAAAAGACTTCCTCTTTGAACCCCGTAACGTCTATGTTTAGCTATCTTTCTGGTTCAGTCAATTCCAGGCGTTCCACGGAGTCAGGCGATGCCTCCAGGGACTTCAGAGTCAAGTTCAGGCACCAGTCAAAAGGGTGGACGGAGCTGCTGGGATTCCCCTCACCACCACCAGCTGCCTGACATGGCTGGTCGGAGGTCCTTTTTGTGTTTTTTGTGGACCTGACCGTATGTCCCAACAAGGGACTTTTGTTTTTGTAAGACTTTTGTTGTTCTTGATCACCCCCCAGAGGTTCGGCTATGTTTTGGCACTTCGGGAGCCGTGCCTTTGGGGGGGGGGTTCTGTCACAGGTGGGGTGATTTGGGCATGCTAGAGGGCACTCTCTGTCACGTGTGAGGTGTTTTGGGCACGCTAGAGGGCGCTCTCTATCACGTATAAGGTGTTTCTGTCACATGAGGTGTTTTAGGCACGCTAGAGGGCGCTCTGTTCTGACTGAGCACACCTGAGCTTAAGAAGGCACAGGTGTGCCTCATTGGGGCTGACTATTTAAGCCCTGATGAGTCAGAACAGAGCGCGGCTCATTAGGTAGGTCAAGCCTACGTGTATGGTGGTTCTGTCTTTGTAACTTGGTAGCTTGAGTATAGATTGCAGTTCCCTGGCACTTGGGGTTGAATTAGAACTGCAGTCCTTGTTTCTTGTTTTTTGTCACTGTGAACAATAAACCTCTGTTCCGATCTCCTGGCTCCGCACTGGCGTCCTTCCGGTACCCCGCCGCCGTCACAACATATATATGTATATATATATATATCATAGATATGTAAATCACTTATTATTATATATAATCCTAATGCTTTTATTTCAGTTTTTCTTTTTTTTTTTTACTGACATAGCTTAAGTCTTTACTGGGTCAGATTAAGCTTATCTTGAAAATGGAACAAAGAATGAATGGCTTTGCCTTTCGCCTCTTCAGCACAATGGCATGGTACAGCAACCGCATAACTGCTACCACTGCCCCAGTCTGTCTATCAGTCTTTTGAACAAGATCTGGAGCAACTCCTCCAAAACTCCTCCACTTGAGGCAGTAACCCTTTCCCAACCCAAAGGGGGCATACCAACTTTTTCCGGGTGGAGCCCCATGGCCACATATTTGGACGTATTTCATGTTATTTGGAGGTGCTGATCCTCATCCCTACTGTGTCACTCCACAGCAAACTGTCCCAATGCATGCTGGAGGTCACAGTCTGATGAAGCCAATAGATACACTTCAAAGATCCAATGCTGAGGCCCACATACTGGACACCCTGTCCATGAAAATCAAGTGGCAGCACTGCTGCAGTACATCACCCATTGAAAAGGACTTGACTTAATGTCAAGAATATGGACACAGTTCTCACTGCATTTATACAATGACTAAGTGGATCGCAAAAGCGATCCCACAACACCCCCCACAGAACCTCTCAGGGTACACAGCCATAAGCCTTCTCCAGACCTACAAAGCACATGTAGACTAATTTGACAAACTCCCATTACCCTTTCAGTATCTGCAAGTACTGGTCTGCTGTTCCATGGTCAGGGCATGTTCCTCAGGTTTAGGAGTTCCTCAAAGTGTTCCTTCTACTGTCTGACCACCTCATCAGTTGAGGTCCGAGCTTAAAAAGCTTGAAATGTTTAGGTCCATGCTGAAAACCGTCCTGACTGCCTGAGTCTCTGCCAGAATCTCTGTGAAGCCAACTAAAAATCCTTCTCCATGGACTCCCCAAACTTCTCCCATACCTGCATTTCTGCTTCCTCGACTGCCATCGCTGCAATCTTTTTGGCATGCTGACACCATTCAGCCGATTCTGGAACCCTCAGAGTTAGCAAAGCATGGAGGGACTTCTTTAGCCCTACGACTTTATTTACCGATGGTCTCCACCACTGGGTCTTTGCGTTGCCACTGGCAGCCATCCTCCCAAAGCTCTAAGCAGCTTCTTCAGAAATGGAGGCTTTGAATAGGGCCCATTCAGATATAGCACTTCCTGCTGTATCAGTGAGAAGCTATTTTATGGATGTTAGAATCAAGACCTTTCAGAACAGGATCTTTTGCAAGATGTTCCCATTTCACCTTCACTACCCATTTGGGTTTACCAGGTCTGTCTGGCAGTCTCCCCCACCATCTGATCCAACTCTTTACCAGATGGTGATTGCTCTGCTTCTCTCATCACCCTAGTGTTCAGAATATACAACCGCAAGTCAGATGACACAACTACAAAGTCGCTCATTGACTGCTGGCCTAAGGAGCTCTGGTACCATGTATGCTCATGAGCTGACTTATGCTTAAACATGGTGTTAGTTATCTCCCTGCGATGGGCTGGCGACCTGTCCAGGGTGCGTCCCCCGTCCTCGCCCTGTGTACGCTGGGTTGGACGCCAGCACTCCCCCGCGACCCCGTTTGGGACAAGCGGCAGATAATGGATGGATGGATGGTGTTAGTTATGGACAACCCATGCCTTGCACAGAACTCCAGCAACAAAACACTGCAAGGGTTTAGACCAGGTAGGCTGTTCCTCACAATCACCTCCCTCCAACATTCCTCATCAATGCAAATGTGAAAGTCCCCCAACAAAAATACAGAGTCCCCACATGGTCCCCTATCCAGAGCACTCCCCAGTGACTCTAGAAAGGTTGAACACTCTGAGCTGCCTTTTGGTCCATATATTCCCAAGATTGTCAGAGCTTTGCCCAAAAAGTCACACTGAGGCATCCCTTTCATTTACCGGCCAAAATTTTATATCTGTTTCTCAGGATAAGAGCATCTTCCAAATGCTATTAATGTACATGTAAATGTGGTCACAAGCTTTGTCAGTGAGAACAGGAAATTTTAAGACTTTTGAAGACAAAAAATAAACCAGTAATTTTCACTTAATTGAAACCTCAGAGGCAACGATCTGTAGTGATTTTTATCCACTGAAGCTATAAGTCCACATAACATAAATATTCTTCAGTGCAAAAAAAGTCTATTAAGGTAAATGAAAGCATGATGACAGTCAAATATTACATTATACACTTATCCAAGAAAATGGTATCCTAATAGTAATGAGCTCAGAGCCTCAAATCTATTTGTAGTAAAAAAAAAAATCCTAATTCTAATTTATGACTTGTCTCTCTATGTGTTTACTGTCTATGTGGTTCAAAAATAAGATTTGTTTTTACACACTGGCTAGCATCAATGCTTTGTTAGCTTCATTAGCAACATCTGATACAGGTACATTGTTATATTGTTCTGGTCACTTGATCAGAAATGCAGCAATACATTTTGGGGACAATTACTCTTATAGTTTGAGAATATCAACAAATATTCAAAGCCTGTAAGATTCTTTTAGGTCAGTCTTTGTAACTACCAATTTTCTTTACAAATCACATTTTGCATCCATAAAATTATCCTTCATTGTTCTCCTGCTTTGACTGGTATAAATATACAAACTGTTAAGTGTGTAATGAGTCTCTTTAAAGCATGATTTAAATGTGTGGGCTGTAATAAACCATTAGAGAGACATCAATTAATGTGAAATGCATCATCTATGTGCCATGTTTTATTTCAGTTTTTTTAAATTGTGGTCTTTGGGAGAATGATTAATGTTTTTCTTTACAGCATTGCAATGTAATATAATGTGTTGTTAATTGACCATGTCTTGCTGCCTTGTTTGCAATTAGTACATTCAAAATGAACAATGGATGTTCAATGTTGACAAGGATAGCCAACACTGGGTGTAGACAGCGTGCCTAGCTCAGTCCTTTACAGACCACATTATAAAAAGAAACATGTGGATGTTGCTTTCAGTACATTTTTTTCAGCTTCACTTTGGAGTGTTTGTAAGCACATCTCTAAATTACATAATGCAAAATCCTTTTGTAACGCTGGGGTGTTGTGGGTAGGACATATGCGCCATGCCAGGAGTTTCATTCTTAGCTTTATTAGTCATAGTGAACGTAACCAAAGATACAAAACTAAAGCACCACCCACGTGAAGAGTGCCGCCTACCATGACACCTTTGCATTTCAGTAAACCCAAAAATATCTTAAGTGCTAGCTCCAAAAATTAATGTGAACCACTATTTGTTGTCTGCAACTTTTTTTTTTTTTTTTTACAAGGTAACAACCGATTTTTATCTTTTTTTCACAAGCTGTTATTTCAGGAAAAGTTGGATAGTTTATTTTTTTATCTATAAAGAACAGAGCTATAACAGAGCTTTATTTCTATTTAAGGTATTTGCAATAATTAAAAAGTACTGAAAATCAGTAACAACATGTGATACCTGAATAACTATCTGAATTGAACTGGCTTTCTATTGCATTTACATTTACAGCATTTAGCAGATGCAGAGCGACTATTATCCAGAGCGACTTACACACAGTGCTTTGTTTCCATATTTGATCTTCACATTAGTAACCAGCTCAGATCAGCTACTGCTGATTAACTATTACAACCAAAGTAACAAACATAGTAACCCTGTGACTAGTACAAAAAAGTGCAGTTTTTTGGGGGGGGTTGGAAGAGGAAAGAGAGCAGAGGCTTCTTGAGGAAGGGAAAAGAAAGAGCAGAGGTGAAAGAGCTGTACTGTTTGGGAAGATTATTCCCTGAGTCTTTTATCGACATTTGAAGACAGCAAGGGATTCAACAGTTCTGATCATCAGAGGGAGTTCATTCCACCACTGAGGGGCCAGGACTAAAAAGAGTCTCGATGCAAGTCTTCTTCTTTTACTTCAATGGTGGGGGTTCAAGGCGAGCAGTGCTTGATGGTCTGAGAGAATGAGAAGAGACACATTGTTTGATAAGAGCAGTCAAATAAGGGGGTGCAAGACTGTTAGTACCCTTTACGCAAGAGTTAAAGATTTAAACCTGATACAAGCAGCAACTGGGAGCCAGTGTAGGTCCCGCTGCAAAGGCATGGAAGAACAGAACTTGGGATAGTTAAAGTGAAAGTGACAACCCTTGTCATTGCGCAGCACAGCACACAGTGAACCACAGCGAAATTGGACCTCTGCATTTAACCCATGCACTCAAACACCATGCAGCAGGGGGCAGCTATTGAAAGCGCCCGGGGAGCAGTGATGGGGACGGTACCTTGCTCAAGGGTACCTCAGGGCCTACCGGTGAGGGAATCGAACCCACAATCTTCCGATGCGGCGGCCAACTCCCTAACCACTAGGGCCCCGTTGTGCAAGATGAGTCTTACATCATCGTTTTGCATTCATTTTGCATCAGCGTTTTGAATCAGTTTTAGTGGTCTTGTTGCCTTCAATGGAAGACCTTCCAGAAGAGATTTACAGTAATTCAGCATAGAGATGACCAGGGAATAGACCAGTAGCTGGGTTGCTTGGATGGTGAGGAAAGGTCATATTCTTCTAATGTTGAAGAGAAGGTGTCTGCAGGACATAGAAAGATTAACAATATGAGAGGCAAAAGATAGCTCATTATCGAATGTGATACCAAGAATCCTAGCAGTTCTGGATGGGACAAGAAGTGAACCGCCAAAGGAGATATGAAGATTCAGTTGTGGTGATCATTGACCTTCCAAGTAGAGAAGCTCATTCTTATTAGGTTCCATCCAGAGATGTCAGCCAGGCAGTTTGCTTATTCGAGTAGAGACCTTTTGATCATTGGAGGGGAAAGATAGGATTAGTGTAGTGTCATCTGCATAAGAACAATAGGAGAAGCCATGAGAGACTATGACCTCCCCCATAGAGCCAGCATATAGAGAAAAAAGAACAGGACCAAAGACAGATACTTGGGGAACGCCAGTTGTCAGATTTCGTTGTGTGGACCGACGGCTTTGCCATGACACTTGGAACTGCCGATCCTATATGTAAGAGGAAAAGCATTGCCAGGCTGTACCAGGAATCCCCGGGTTGGAGAGAGTGGTCAGGAGGACCTGGTGGTTCACAATGTCGATGGCTGCCGAGAGGTCCAGGAGAATCAGGACTGAAGACCAGTTGTTTGATCTTGCAGTGTGGAGTTCTTGAGAAACAGCCAATAGAGCAGTTTCAGTCGAATGCGCTGGTTTGAATCCAGACCGGAAGAGATCCTGGAGCCTGTTTTGAGATAAGAAAACATTGAGTTTATTATATATATATATATATATATTATCAAAGATTTTGGAGAGAAAGGGGAGAAGAGTACCAGTCTATAGTTGTGCAGTCTGTGCAGTTCAGAGAGGGTTTCTTCTGAACTGGAGTAACTATGACTGACAATGGATGGAAGGCAGATGGAACGTGGCCAGTCTTTAGAGATCCATTGAGTATTTGAGCGATGTATGGAAGAAGATCTGAAGACATCTCTAGGAGTAGAGCGATGGGATCAGATTAAGGGGAGAGGTGGTGGGATTGCTGGACTTCAGGAGCAGCAGTACCTTCTCCATGGAGAGCGGTGAGAGGCCAAGGAGTTGGTGGTCGCAGGATGCTTGAGGCTGGACTGGAGAATTGGCTGTCATATGGAAGGATCTTCTCATTGCCTCAGTTTTCTCATCAAAGAACGAAGTAAAGTCATCTGGGGAGAGAGTTGAATCAACAGGAAGACAAGGTGATTTTAGACGAGATGAAAAGTAGCAAAAAGTTTACAAGGGTTAGTTACGGATTCCTCAAACATTTTTCCTCAACGTTTTGTAGAACTTTGAGTTGGCAGAGGTTAGTTCTGAAGCAAATTCTGAGAGAAGAGAGCAAATGAGAAGAGGTCTTCAGAGCTTTGTGATTTCCTCCACATCCTTTCAGCTAATCTTAGTTCTCTGCGATTGGACAGGACAGAGTTGGTCAATTGAATGCCTGAAGGAGGAGAGAAATTAATTAGTATTGATTTCTACAGCAGAAGGAGATGCTTTGAATGCTTTTTGAAGATGAGTTGAAGTGGGAAAAAATTGTGGAGGAGAGAGGACAGTGAGAGAGTGCTGAGATCGCATGTTGTGGAGTCTTGAGTGGGCGGTGCGATGTATCGGTGAGAAATCTGAAAGATAAGAGATGGTGATCAGATACATGTAAAGGTGTAGACAGAATATTGCCCATAGAGAGCGATCTGGTAAATATTAGATCAAGAGTCTTGCCTGCTTTGTGGGTAGGAGGAGATTTGCTGAGGGACAGGTCAAAAGATGATAAGCCCACTTGGTGTGGATCTTTTCTCCTGGTAAATTGAAGTCTCCAAGAAGAATCATTGGAGAGTTTTCAACAGGGAACGAGCTTAGGAGGATATCTAGCTCCTCTATGAGGTTACATAGTAAGACTGGGGGATGGTAGAGGACAATAATGTGAAGCTTAATAGGATATGTTATAGTAACAGAATGGAATTCGAAGGAAGAAATACAGAAATATAGAAATTTAGTGGCATAAAGCGCCATGTACATGACAGGAGCAAACATGTACCTCCTCCCCTGCCCACAGAGCGTGGGTTGTGGGAGAAGGTGAAGGCAGACTAGAGTGCAGCAGGTGTGGTGGTTTTCTCCGGTGTGATCCATGTTTCTGTGAGCCATGAAGTCGAAGGAGCGAAGAGATGCGAGTCTAGCGATTGAGTCAGCTTTCTGTACTGAAGATTGACAGTTCCACAGCCCCCCAAGAACCTGTGTGAGAGGCTGAGAGGAGAGATAAATCTGAGAGAGATTACTGAAGTTTCTACTTCGATGGTTATGAGCATACTGATATGGCCTACAAGACACAAGGACTGGTATCTTTAGGCACATTGCTCCAAATGATATAGAAGAGATAGAATTAAGAGAGTTTATACTTAGGTAGCTCAGGATGCCAGCGCGATCAGAACCTTTGAAAAAGTGCTCTGTAGCACTCTTCCCTCTTTTAAATGTTGAGTGGGCACAAGGCCACTCCTACCAATTCACACCTTAATTACTTCCTGGTTTCAGTCAAACAAAGACTACCGAAAAACACACCAGCAACAGGCACTAAAAGCAAGAACCTAAGCTGAAGACAAACAACAGACAAACCAAGCTAGCTTACCAAGTGAAGAGTCAAGTGTAATCTAGAAGCATATCATAACTATTGCATAGTTATATATTTAATAAATGATCATTAGGAACCACAATGGCTTTAAACCTGCCCAATTCACCTAAATATTGTAAAAGGAGCTGTGTGCTTAATACTGCCATTTTAACATTTAACTTGGTTTTAACACAGATATATTTATTTTTTAAATACATATTCCCAAAAGAATTTTTCATGCAGTTCAAATCTGTCCCACAATAACAGAATTTTTTTTTCATATCTGGTAAATCCAGGCAGACTTTGAGCTCCAGGTCTTCCAGTTGCGAGGAGAGCATGCTGTGGCAGTGTCCCGGCTGGAGGGAACCATTGCCGAATTGCAGAGGAATCAGTTGTGTGGTTCAGTAGGGGAGCAACGGGGTTTGCGAGAGGCCTGCGTCTCCACTGAAGATGACATACCCCCCAAAACCTACCGGACAGTTTGTATACAGACAGACCGGGAAACTTTCATCAAGACGCCGCCAGAGGGGGAGGGCCCCAAGCTGACCCAGAGCCCTAGTCTCAGCCTGCCAAAAAAACTCAACCTGGACTCTATTACCACGACCTTGGGTGTGACCCCAGGAGCGCCACCTCCTCCACCACCTCCTCTGCAAGGCCAATCACATGGCTCAGCAGCTGTGCCTCCACCACCGCCACCACCACCACCACCACTCCCTGGATCTTTGGCACCACCTCCTCCACCCCCTTTGCCTGGACTTGGGCCTGCACCACCTCCAGCTCCACCCCTCCCTGGTGTGCCCCCTCCACCTCCACCCATGCCTGGGTGTATGCCCCCACCCCCTCCACCTGTTTTTGGGGGGTTTAGCTTTGGCCAGGCCTCAGATAAATTGCCCCGGAAGCCAACAATAGAGCCAAACTGTCCCATGAAGCCCCTCTATTGGACTCGGATTCAGATTCAAGACAATAGGTAAGGTTGCTCAAGTTTCTTAAAACCTTAACAAGACACTTATCCTTATTGCTCACAATTCTTTGTTTACTACATATTTTCTGTTTCTTATTCAAATTTCATATCTGTAAGTATTTTCAGCCATTAGTGGTCAAACTGTTCTGTTTCAAAACGGGATAACAACAGCTGATATGTTAGGTATGTTATCTATATATATAGAAGTGATTAAAATTTGATTTTACTGTTCACACAACTCATATTATGTTTTATTAGGCATAAAAACTGATCTGAATCTGATGACTTTCAGCCTGTTATGTTAATGTAGCAAAGCATTAAAAATACCCTCTCACATCACAGAGTGTGTATCACTCTCCACACCTAGAGCTAGCAGTTATGAGGGAAATAGAGTGCAAGCTGCTTGTATTAAAGTGCCTGTGGTTTATACAGCTGGAGAGCATGGAGTGCCAGCTCAGGAGCTTTATGGCCTTGTATTACTGTAAGGGGGATTAGTAAAGGATGTTCAGTGGTGCTTCATATTCCTCTCTCTCATTCCAGGAGCCTCGTGGGTAACTAAGGTTCTTCTTGTCTTCTTTTAAGTGTTAAACCAAACCAAAGCCCCATGCCTGCATGTTAATGCAGAATACCCATTTGTGACACCCCATGCATCAAAGCGAGCCATATCCATTTTATTTATTTAATTTTAAACTTTAAAATGTAAATTCTTTCCAAGTGGATTGGAAGTAGCAATACATCTGATTTTAATGCTCCAACCTTGTATGGTAGTAGCAAAACTACAACTAAAAACAGTGGTCTTCACAAAGGAGCCTAGAAAGGGAAAATGCTAAACAATTATGTGAACATTGGCTGGTCTCCACCAACACACTTTCACCTGTTTTACTGCTATTTGTGGAAAGGACAATAAGCTCCATTAAAGTTATTTAAACCTTATATCCATTTGCTCTCAGGGAGGGCACTCTTTCAATATCAGGCTCCAAATGCTTTAGATTAGACTCACTTTTCCTAATTGAATCACTGGCAACATAGCTGATTTCTGTAGTATTATATCCATGACCAACTGTTCGAACCTTTTTGTTTTCCTGAGAATACTCATTTCTCGCTTGTAAAATCCTTAACTGAATCCAACTCACCCTGCCAAAGTTCTGGCTAATGTCTAGGCTGCTCATTATGTTTGTATAGTGCACTGACAAAGAGCCCAGAATTAGAATTAGAGGTGGCCTTACTTATGTATAAATTGTGTAAAGTGAAAACAGGGAAAAACTTTATAAAGGTTTAGCACACATTCAGAAAAAAGGCACTAAACTTTAATCGGGTGATATGCTTAACTTTACCATATTCTGTAATATTTTTTAAGTTGCATTTAATCCATGCACTTGCTTGACCTTGTGATTTCTAGTTTTCTGTTTTAAATCATGTTAAATTTCAAGAAGGGGACAATAAGAGTGGGGTAAAAAAATATTATTAAAACGACTCTGATCTTCCTCATTTACAGGCAGCACAAGCACAGTGTTATTAGATTCAGTTTCCTCGCTTCATACTTGTAATTGTATGAAGATGAAGTTGATGACAATGATGATGACGATAGACTGATAAGTTTACTCTTTCAAACTTTTTGTTAGAAAAGTGAATGTATATTCAGTGCTGTATAGATTTTTGAAACTTACCTACTTTTAATGACCCAGGGCCAGTGTTTATGAGCATTTGGAGAAGGTTATCATGTGAAGTTATTTTCCAGCTTTAGGGGGAAGGAGTGGACAAGGATGGTAACAGAGGCTGTCACAAGACACTGTTAGCCTTGCAAGCAGACAGCATGTTTGTATTGTTCATGTTGCTCAGCAACAGGCAAATTCAAATGCTTCTCATCCTAAATTACTCAGAAGATTTGCAGGCTGCAGACAAAAAGCAGCACTGGAGGAAAAGTTTCTCCAAAGCACATGGGAAAAATTTGGAACTTTGTCTCACTTTCAGTAGCCACTTCTAAAAAGTGCAAATAAATCTTTTGGCAATCATAATAACATAATAACAATCAACCATGTTAAAGAAAAACAGCTGAGGGAGAACAATATGCCTAGGTCATAGAGGGTATAATGCTTCCTTACTCTGTCACTAGCAATTGCTCTAATGACATGCCTCTTAATTGTGTGTCACTTTTCCAGCAATAACACACTGTGGGGGTCTTTGGAAGAACCAGAGATCATTGACACCAGGGAGTTTGAAGAGCTTTTCTCCAAAGCCACACCACAACCTAAAAAGAAGCCTCTTTCGGATACATATGAGAAGAAGACCAAAGCTAAGAAGGTACGTTTTCTTATTCATGCCATCAGTCTCCCACTTTAGCGCATTTGCACCAAGTGAAGAGGTTAACGTCTGCACAGGCACACACCATATCTGATTCAAACACTCCACACATTTTACTTTATTTGCTTAATCACATAAAATAGCCAATTGTATCAGCATGCTTGTGGTGCCTTGTGGTTATTATACCATTAATACTATAGACATCTGTGGTATGGATCTGCCATGCTGTTGATAGGAATGTGGTACATTGCTGCCACTAGAGGACGTTTGAGGCCCATCATAGCTCATGCTCCTTTAACATCACATATCTCTCAGGTTCATTTGACTACAAGATGCCATTTTAAATGTGGTGCATGTGGAGAAACTAGTTTTAATTTTAATAAGCCTGGATAAATGGGGAGGGTTAAGTCAAAAAGGGCATCCGGTGTAAAACATCGGTCAAGGCCAGGATTTACAACGTGCTGTTAGCCTACAGAGTGCTGGTGGAAATTGGGCTACTGTTGGCCAAAGGAGAAGAAGAAGAGGAAGAATGCATGTCTGGAGGGAGGAAGAGAGAAGGAAGTGCAGGAGAATGGAAGTGAGGGTAGGAACTTTGAATGTTGGCAGCTTGACTGATTAAGGTAGAGAATTAGCTGATATGATGGAGAGAAGGAAGGTTGATATTTTGTGTGTGCAAGAGATCAAATGGAAGGCTAGTAAGGCCAGGTGTATTGGAGGAGGATTTAAATTGTTTTACCATGGTGTGAATGGGAGGAGGAATGGGGTTGGTGTTATCCTGAAGGAAGAATATGTGAAAAGTGTTTTGGAGGTGAAGAAGGTGTTAGATAGGGTGAAGAATGTGAAAATGAAAGTTGAAGGTGTGATAATGAATGCTGTAAGTGTTTATGCCCCACAAGTTGGTTGCCTGATGGAGGAGAAAGAAGAATTCTGGAGTGAGTTAGATGAAGTGATGGAGAATGACCCAGGGGAGAAAGAGTGGTAATTTGTGCAGATTTTCATGGACATGTTGGTGAAGGGAACAGAGGTGATGAGGAAGTGATGAGTGGGTATGTTGTCAAAGAGAGGAATGCAGAAGGTCAGATGGCTGTTGATCTTGTGTAAAGGATGGAAATGTCCATAGTTAATACTTATTTTAAGAAAAGGGAAGAGCACAGGGTGACGTATAAGAGTGGAGGAAGATGCACACAGGTGGATTAAATCCTTTGCAGGAGAGTCAGTCTGAAGGAGACTGGAGACTGCAGAGTAGTGACAATGGAAAGTGTAGCTAAACAGCATAGGATGGTGGTCTGTAGGAAGGGCAGAATCACGGATCAAGTTGTGGAAGCTGAAAAAGGAAGACTACAAGGTAGAAGTCATACAGGAGTCAATGTGGGCACTGGGAGGTGTTGAAGAACTACCGGTACGGCAGGAAGCTAGAAAAGTACTTGGTGTGACATCTATAATAATAATAATAATAATAATAATAATAATAATAATTTTGGTTTATATAGTGCCTTTCTCAAACCCAAGGTCACTTTACAAACAGAACATAAATTAAAACAGTTACCACAGAAACACAAAGACAGAAAAAAAAACAAACAGCAGAATTAGGAAATCAAGAACTGGGAGAAGTGGAATAGCACAGACTGAATAGATATGTTTTTAACTGAGTTTTGAAGAGGGACAGAGAGGACGTTAGGCGCAGGTTTTGAGGGAGGGAATTCCAGAGTTTAGGGGCAGCAACACTAAATTATCTACCACCCATGGAAGCTAACCTGAATTTAGGAACTGTGAGTAACCCAGCACTGGAGGAGCGCAGTGAATGGGTGGGAGTGTATGAATGGAGTAATTCAGTGAGGTATGAAGGAGCAGATCCATGAAAGCCTTTAAACATGATCAGAAGCAGCTTGTACTGAATACAATACAATACAGGCAGCCGGTGAAGTTTGTGGAGAACGGGGGTGATATGTTCAGATTTTTTGGAGAACATCTGCAAGGAACAAGGAGGTTAAGGAAACCTGGTGGTGGAACCCAGAAGTCCAGGAGTGTATAAAGAAGAAGAGGCAATCGAAGAGGAAGTGGGATAGTCAGAGAGATGAAGAAAGTAGACAGGAGTACAAGGAGAGTATTGAAGGATAAAGATAAGGGGTATGGTGAATTGTATGAGAGGTTTGACAGTAAAGAGGGAGAAAAGGACCTATACCGATTGGCTGGACAGAGAGACAGGGCTGGGAAAGAAAGCAGGTCATGGCAATAAAGTATAGAAATGGAAATATATTCACAAGTGAACAGAGAGTGTTGAGCAGATGGAAGGAGTACTTTGAGCAGCTAATGAATGAAGAAAATGAGAGAGAGAAGACTGGATGATAGGAGGATAGTGAACCAGCAAGTGCTGCAAATAAGCAAGATGGAAGTAAGGGCAACAATGAAGAGGACGAAGAATGGAAAGGCTATTGGTCTGGATGACTGGTTTTGCAGTATTTGAGAGTTGTTCAGGATATGTATGAGGGCAGTGTGACAGTGGTGAGATCTGCAGTAGGAGTGATGAATGCATAAAAAGTAGAGGTTGGATTACATCAAAGATTAGCCCTGAGCTCATTCTTGTTTGCAATAGTAATGGACAGGTTGACAGACGAGGTTAGACAGGAGTCCTTGTGAACGATGATGTTTGCTGCTGATATTGTGATCTGTAGCAAGAGTAGGGAGCACAGATGGAGATATGCTATAGAGAGGAGAGGAATGAAAGTGAGTAGGACAAAGAATATATGAATATGAATGAAAGGGAGGAAAGTGGAGTGGTTAAGATGCAAGGAATAGTAAAGGAATTCAAAATACTTCTGAGAAATGGCTAGTGTGGAAGAGAGGTGAAGAAGAGAGTGCAGGTAGGTTGGAATGGGTGGAGAAGAGTAACAGGCATGATTTGTGAAAGAAGGGTACAAGCGACTAAAAGAGAAGATCTACAGGACAGTAGTGAGACCAGCTATGTTGTACTGGTTGGAGACGGTGGCACTGACGAAATGAACAGAGGCTGTGTTCTTTATAGAAAATTACTTAATTCTCACTTTCCTGCTTATTTGAAACTGCAGGAATTAATATACATTTTATAAGTCATTTTATTTACATGTTTTTATCTGATTTTTTGTATAATTTAAAAAGGTTATTATACTGATTCTGATTTTTGTATTTAAACTGCTTAGTGCTTTGACCCATGTTACCCATTGGAGAAAGGGATTTATCCTTAATCTGACAGTTCATATTGGATCAAATGAACATGAAAAATTGTTCATGTAAATAAAAATATATACCTGGCTATGCTGAATAAAGCTTTGCCTCTGTGCTAAACTAGTTGTGGAAGTGATTGGAATGGTTTTTGGAATCAACTCTAAAGCTTTAGCATTTAGCATTTGCCAATATTAAGTCTATTAAGCAAGTCAGCACTTTGGTACAGCGTCCAAGCAGTTCAGAAATCAGCCAATGGTTCAACTGGCCCTGTCTAGCTCTGCCCCAAATCTATACACTGTCCCCCATTTGATCAATCAGTCAGGGCACCAAGTCGCTAATGTGTATATGTCTGGTCACTTTGGCCTCAGAGTTGGCCTCATTTGATCTGATTTCAAATGGCCACAGGGAATGACTTTGCCAGCTGTCTGACAAACTACAAGTCCAAGACATCATAGCTCTATAATTCTATTGAGACTGGAAACGTATATAGTTTCAGTGCAAACATATAAAAGCTTAATGAAAGTTTTCCAAATGTATGTGTTGAAAAAATCTACCTTCACAGTATCTTTAATAATCAATTAACAGTAGACACACAATCTGGCAGCATATTGTACTATAATAATAAATAATAATAAACATTTTTATTTATATAGTGCCTTTCTCAAACCCAATTACTAATTACTTTGGAGGTCTGACTTGAGATTTAATCATTGGAGATCTTAAGTTGGAAAATCATCAGTGGTAGAGAGCCGGTGAGTAGGACTACCTCTATCTCTCCACAGTGCTAACCAGTACAGGCAACCATTAGCTGCTAAACAAGACTGGCTGACAGAAATTCTGCAAATGTATTAAAGTGTACAATATAGTTGTGTTAACTGCAGCTTAAAAAGAGAGGATGGCTGACTTGGAAGCACATGCTAAACTTTACCCTTACAGCTTGGTTGTGTTGAGGGAAGACCTTGAAAGTGAATAGAGCTGACTATGATTTAATTAAGAAGAAAAGCTAAACATAGGTCAAGTGTTTCCTGACATAGCATCATTGATGTTTTTGATCTTTAACCCAACTCCTAAAATTCTTAAGGGCTTTAGAACAGCATGCAGCTATAACCTGATAAAAATCATTTGGCTGAACAATCACTGGCTGGCATAAGATTGAGATTTCAAGATAAGAGAAATGGTGTCTTAGTGTTTTAGTACCTGACCCCATGATCTAAGGGTTGTGGGTTTCAGTACCTGACCATTAGGTACCTGACCTTACCTTGTGCAAAGTCCTTTCCCCAATACTGTTCTGGGTGCTAATGTCTATTCTGAAAGAAAAGGCTTTTATCTCTTACTTTGACTCCAGTTTGGAAAGTGCGAACTTTATTGCAGGTTATTGCAGGTTTTTGGCTTAGTCCCAGGGGTCATCAGTGTTTGTACCTAACACCTGCAGTTCTCCATGTTTGTACTGATTCCTGATTATGGCTTTTCTAAGCTTGATCCAGGTACTAAACCCCTTGGTGCTGTATTTGTTACAACATTCCTGCACCAGCCTGAAAGTAAGAAAGGAAGCAGGCTTTAATGGGTATGAAAAATTAAAAATAAATGAGAGCCAGCTACCTAGATGACTAAACATCAGTGTTAGAAGGTTGATTTTTTAAATATAAGTTGGATGAAACAATGTGGGGATTTACATTATGTTAATACATGACAGTATGAGTAAAAAATAAGTAAAAAATCTTTATTGCAAAGTAACACAGAAATAAAGCAACAATGAGTATGTTTGTGTGGACATGAAAATTTTAATGACACCATTATTAAATTTCAGCATTGTGTCTGGTAAAAGTGAGAAGACAGATGGTTATTGGCACAGGCATCTTGGCAAAGCGGCACAATTTCCAGAAGGTCAGCTAAACAAAAGTAACGTGTTTACATCTCCATCTTTTATCTGCGTCTGTTTACACTCCAAGGTATGAACGCTTTTCCTGAATCATCCTTCTGAGAAATCACGCTCACTAGCAGAGGCCAGGAAAGAAGGGATTTTGGGCAGAAGCATGCAGGAATTTAAAGGGGGGTTGAAGGCCAAGACAGTTCAGGTAGGCGTGGACTTTTGTCAATTTCCCTGCATGGGCACATGCTTACAGTGCAATAAAAGAAGAACTGACAATCCAATAGAAGCACTACCTCCGATAGTGGTCAGGTGAGTCTGGACCTGATCGATGAGGGCTTTGGCTCAGACTATTAACAGAGAGTGATGACAGTGCAGGCGTGTGAGTCTGCTTGTGTATGCCTTTTCCCAAAACGTTGCCAGATTGGGGCCAACTCCATCGCCTTGGGGCATGTGGCTCCTTTGGGAGAGGTGGGGATAAAGTCAGAATTGTTGTGCATTTGTGTGTGTGTGTGTGTGTGTGTGTGTGTGTGTGTGTGTGTGTGTGTGTGTGTGTTTTGATAGCATTGTGGAAATCTTCTCTTTGCATGTGTTTACATGCTATTGTGCTTTTTTAGATCTCCTATATATTTTAGATTTTCTTAAAACTCTTAAAACTGCATGCATTACCTATTCATATAGTAGTTACTAAATAATTTATTATAGTAGTATTGGATAATAAGCAATCAAATTAGTAATTTAACAGTAATCATATGGTTCAAGGAATTAATACTGAAATCCTAATCAGAGTTCTCAAAATGGAGATGGCTGTCTCATCTTTGTACACAATTACATAAGGTGGTGGTGCAGGGGGGGCTAATTTATATCATGTGTCCTGATCCACACAATGAGTGTTCTTGGGGCCTTGGCTTTCTCTTTCCTGATTATCATATGAAAGAAGAGGAGATGACAAGCAGCACACGGAGCCTCCGTCACCTCAATCAGACCAATAGACCCAAACCTAATTGCTGGCATGTGGCTCCATTTGTATCTGGGGTAGTGCTTTAAGTGGGGAAAAAATTATTGCTGCTGCTAAAATGCTAATATGGCAGTTGCTCCATTGTCAAACTTTCAGGCTGTTTGTCAAGACTTGCTTAGGTTGACTTATTTAGAGCAGCTGAAGCTATTTCATCTGAGCTTGGGTTGCCCTGATAGTCTATAGTTTGCTATCAGGGCAACCCAATGAGGGTGCATTCCACTTGCATATGGTTACAGCATGCATCCTACAGCATTTAGCTGAAGTCAACGCTTAGTCTTCAGTCAAATCTTATTTTCTTGCTGCCATTTTTGTAGCTCCTTTCATAGTAGCATCAGTGAATGTGTGTTTCTCTCTATAAGCTGACCACTAACAGAATAAAAGGAAACAATAATTTAATAAAAAAAACACTAATTAAGGGGTAAACTTGAATCTGCCAACACAATAGGCCAATATACCCAATGCCAAAAACTAACAATAAAACACCCTAGTTCCAGGCTATGGAGCAGTGACACTGTGTTCTCTAGCATGATGGAGCTCCTTTCATTAACTTTGGAATAAGTTGGTCTGGTGTTTATAATATACAGCTCAACATCAGCAAGTGACCCCACTAATGCTCTTGCAACTGAATGTGGTCAGATTCCTCCAGCAATGTTCTTGTTCTTCCCAGGGTAGGGTAGGGTCTATTCCTGCAGTGAAGATTGTGGAGGGCAAAATCTGTATTAATGCCTTTGCTCTGACACTTTTGTGTTTTCTTGCATGGCTACACATGAAATTCTCATGGTGAGTAAAATACAGTTCTGCCACTACAATATATTGGTATGCTCCTTTTCTTTTCACTGAAGGCAGAAGACCCATGGTTTTTCATCTTAAACTGTGGTGCATATTATAAAAAGTGGTGTATTACACAATGTAAAAGATAGAAAGTGGAAAAGTGGAAAAGATCTTCCACTTTTGTGTCTCTTCCCGATCACAGGCCTGTAATACGTGGCCTTATGCATAAACATTGCACAGCGATTTTAGTCACCAGATGAATCACATTTAATATGCAGTTTGTACAGAGGTAATACTGCTCAAACAAACTGACATATTAATTGGTCCTGACTCAGAAGTTTTGGAATGATTTACAGGTCCCAGCACCTTATGTTTACCAAGTGACTATTTTAGGATGTAATTGATGCGTAAGAATGGGTTGAGGATATTTTAGCCTGGGTAGACCTGGGTCACATCACTCTTCGTTATAAATCTGGTGTCATTTTTTTTTCTCTGGCAATGCAGTGTACTTCTGTGAAGTATTTAGGCCTGAGGACTTGCCAAAAATCTATGCTGCAGTATTAATACAGACTCAGAGCAGTTTTTCATTGTGACAAGGTGCTAGCCTAGACCTCTGGAAAAGGGAACGCACAGGAAAAGAGCCTTATATTACCAAAACTACAATTTATTTAAAAGGATTTTTGCAGTTGTTTGACCAGTGCCATGGAAGAATCATTTTAAATTCCTGAAGAAGTACTTTTGCCAGTAAAATGTGAGTGTAAAGGACAAAAAATCCTGAATGTTTACACCCTCTCTGGTTTGATATTTAAGAGAGTATGACACAATGCTTGCATTTGCAGAAATATTCACATACTGAACTATAATGCAAAGGAATAAATGGTTGATTGAAAGGAAAAATGTGTTCGTTAAAGGAATGGTTTAAACTAAATTTTTATTAGAGTCTACTGGGAGTTTGGGTGGACATTATTATGAGTAAATAACAAAATATCAGATAAAATCTGTGAGAGAATTCATAACTCAACAGAAGATAATGCTTTAATAGATTTCTGTCAGTTACTTAATTTGCTTTCCTTGCCCTGCTAAGGCAAGGCAATTACATTATATCATCAAAGTATTATCCCCGATCCATCTGTCTATTTCTATTCAACAGTATAGTTCCTCCATGGTCCCCATGTTTGCCACTGATGCATTAGCTTCTCTAGGTACCAGTGCTAATTGGTGGCCCCTCTCAGCTGCTGCCATGCGCTGCAGAAGTTTTAAGGCTGGTTAGGTTTAATGCTGCAGTTCATTAGAGGTGTTAAGAAAGGCTCTCCCTCTAGTTCAGTGTCTGTGGGAGGGGAGGCCAGGGGAGATCCCCAGCGACATTAATAATGAATGCAGAAGCAGCATGCCCACTTTACCCACTGTAACGCAATACTCACTTCTAAAGAGCCCTCGCTCTGGTTCCCACTGAACACCTCAGTAGCTCTGCACTCGTAAGGACGTTAGCAACCTAATGAAGAAGTCTGAGACATTAACTTTTAGAGCGGGGCTTTAACTTGCCAAAAACTGTTTTGCTTTTAATGGGGATATTCAGTCATATTTAATTGTGACCATGTGTATGAGAAAATACAATCCTGTGAATTTATAGTTTGTTATAAAATCTCTTAACTTGCTCGTCCAGGGCTGAAAGATGTCCTTTTATGGTTCCATTTTTCTTTTTTTATATTGACCTATTTACAGCTGCAACATAGTTAGTATCAGACACCACTCATTATGGAGTATATTTTATATTATCAGTGATATCTTTTCATAAGTGGCATTATGGCTAGGCTACAATATACTGGTCACTGTCAGAGCTGAAGAAAGCAACAAAGAAGAAGGAAAAACACTCTTAACTTTCAATGTAAGTAAATGTAACAAAACAATATTTGATTTAAGTGATTCTGGTTAATTTTTGTTTGTTCATTTGTTCCATTTTATCACACAGTGTAAAACAGCATGGTATGTTCAATATACTGTATATTAACTAAGAAAAAAAATAACTAAAGTAGAGATTTGTTTTATCACTGATGATGTTTAGGAACATTATGAGTTTAAGACTAATATTTAAAGGTTGTAGCTTATCTGTTTTCCTGTGCAATTTGCCAACCATTTTCAGACCATAAGACGACTCATGAAAAGAAATTATTTTTAAAATCAAACAAGTAAACTACATCTTGATAAGGATTTTTCCTAAATCTATGGCTAAGTGTATTTATGGTATAAAAATGATAAGTGAAAGTAACTATTTGTCATTGTGAAACACAACATAGCACACAATGAACCACAATCAAGTGCAACTTCATTGTAAAACTTATTTTCACCCATGCAGCAGGGGGCAGCTATTTACAGTGCCTGGGGAGCATTGATGGGGATGGTACCTTGCTCAAGCGTACTTCAGGGCAAACACTGGTCTGGTATTCGAACCCACAACTTTTTTGGGGCCAACTCCCTAACCACTAGGCCACTGCCACCCCATAATATGTCACAAGTGAAACTAGCAGTAAAATATGCTAAAAGTATACTAAAACTTAAAAAAACAGTTTCAAAAGCACAATAGAATAAACTTAATATAACAAAAATGGTATAGAAGTAGTATAGAAGATACTATGATTATCACATATTTTCTGGGTGGTGGATAATCCTCAAAACAACAGTGACTACACTATAGTGGTGTATAGTGCTGGTAGGTCTCCTACTGTGGCAGGTAAGGGCTTTGCTGGGAGTTTTACACATGCCTCTTGCACTTCAAGGACAACAGTGAAAAACACCCTGAATGGCTCTGTGATCAGAAACTGCCTCTACATGGAAGGAAGGTATTATAAAAGGTCGACCAATAAAATGACCAGTGAGAGACTGGATTCCTATCAGTTACCCCCTAGATTAGAGAACTTTCTACTGAGCGCAAGAAATACAAAATAGAAACAGAT
This sequence comes from Hepsetus odoe, assembly GCA_017165825.1. NCBI lineage: Eukaryota > Metazoa > Chordata > Actinopteri > Characiformes > Hepsetidae > Hepsetus > Hepsetus odoe. Next base: position 9,842,272 of record CM029374.1, on the reverse strand, counting down.
GTGAAAATGCAAGAGAAAAACACAAACTTATTTGCACTCCTTTGCAGATTATCAAGCTTTTGGACGGGAAGCGTTCTCAGGCGGTGGGAATCCTCATATCGAGCCTTCACCTAGAGATGAAGGATATTCAGCAAGGTGAGAACTAGCCTTCTCCTCCCTCCCATTCAATTGTTTCCCGGCTTTCCTAAGTGTCCCCCCTCTTCCCTTGTTTAATTGCATGCCGATAGACTTAAATCGCTCTTGGTGCACTTGATAACTCACAGATGGGCTTGGTTATTTTTAGTGGAGGAATATGTGAGCAATGCGCAACTGTAATTTTCCTTCTCTTTCACCGACATCTCTTGATTTGCTTCCATTTGGCCTTTTTTTTTTCGAATTTCCAGCATGTGTAGTAAACAATGCTAGTGTTTGAATGAGGTGTGCAGACTATTTGTTAGCGCATGTGTGTGTGTGTGTGTGTGTGGGTGTGTGTGTGTATGTGTTGTGGGGTTGAGGAGGTGGGGGTGGGAGAGTGTTATGTGTTAGTTTCTGGGGCTCTGGTGAGTTAACATGCATCCCTGGAATTATGTTAAACACTCTATCCTTTATGCATTTCCTTTTCTTGTTGGAGATCAGAGGCAGGAAATTTCTACCATTTGACCAAAGAAAGAAGGACTAGAATCAGTGGGGGTGTGCAATAGGGGATGAAAGTTACAGAACAGGAAAGAGACTCACATGAAGTGAGAGGAGGCAAAAATGGTTTAGATTGGTTGCAGTGCAGTCTTTGCCTACCTATCTGTAAAAGTGGCTGCTCTTTTCTGTTTACTGTAGCTGGTGACACTTCACATCCCTAATGAGTGATCCACTAATGATCTGAGTGTGTATAAATTCAGGAGCACAGAATTCACATTCACATATGCAACTGGCACATAGGGTCAGGCAGACTGCTGCTGCTGTATTTTCTCTCGATATGTCTCTCTCAGCACGTGTGGACCTCTTAATGGAGTCTTTGAGTGTCACAGTAGAGGAGAGACTCTTAATAAGCACTTCTGAGGGATTGCCAGCTCCCAGAGCCGCTCACCTCTTTGCTGGCAAATTAAAAAGCCGTGGCACATGTAATGCAATTACATCCACTTGGGGAAAGGCGACTGGGATGGCAGTTGGGAGAGAGAGAGAGAGAGGGAGGTAGAGAGAGAGTCTTTAATTATAGAGCAGAGGCAGGTGTTGCAGAGGTACGTTAACTATGTGTACTTAAGCAACATTTATGGATGGGTTATATTTTCCTGTAGATTTTTGTTAAGTTTGTAAATTCATGCTCACTTCAAAAGATTTTTTTGAATTTTGTTCTTATAGTTTAACACTAGAGCCATGAGACTAACTCATATCAAGTACTACGGGTCATCTTTTACCCAAATCGTTTAAACAAAAAAACATCATCCTTATGTGAAAATTATGATACAAAGAAAGCTAAACTTAACTGAATTAAAAAGTACTAACCTTTACCTATATATGATTCATTATTTGAAGTAATAATACTTTTAATTATGTTTACTTAGGTTTAGACTAGTCACCTTGGTAAATAGAGACAGAGAGACAGAGTGAGAGAAAGAGACTGAGAGAGTGAGAGAGAGAGAAAGAGAGAGAGAGAGAGAGAGAGAGAGAGAGAGAGGGAGAGAGAGAGAGGTTGCATGCAAGCAGGCATTGACAATTTATCTGGAACCTGAACTGGAAAGTGGCCACTGTGATTCTGTAACCCACAGACAGGACACACAGGCACATACAAGAACTTGAGCCCTTTACTCATTGAGCGGCTATTATAGGGAAACCATGTAAGGTGGCAGTTTCTTGCCGCCTTTGATCTGGGTGCGTGTAGAAAATTCCAGAACGTGTCACACCATTGAACACACACGTGCATGAACACACACATGGTCGAACTTACACCCCCAGCCTTTACCTTTGCATGAATAATCAAATGCCCTTCTGCTACTCAGATTTACCACCACATAGAAGGAACCTGAGTCAGAACTGCTCCTCTAATTCATCAGTTTGACTCCTGGCAACTAACAAACTCAGCAAAGGAAAGCAGATAGTCCAAGTCTTATTTAGAAGACAATGGCATCTACAGAGAGAAGCCAGAGAGAGCTTTTGGCCTGCTGCAATGTCTCTGTGTAAAATCACAGGGCAACATTTGGCCTTATCACAGATTATAGAAATTTGACCTACTGGAGGTAGGCAGTCAGGCAAGAAGATGTCTTCTCTTCTCTTCTCTTGTCATCTGTTCTCTTCTCTTCTCTTCTCTTCTCTTCTCTTTTCATCTCGTCTCTTTTTTTCTCTTCTCTTTTCTCTTTTCTTACATTCTCAACAAAGCATACTAAATGCTTCTTTAAATTTGTCGTTGTCATTTTTTTTTAGAAAATGTTGATTCTATTTAAACTATTTCTTTAGTCAAAATAAAGTCTGCAGCCTGAATATGGAGTGTGTGACTTCTGTATTTGTACTTAGTTTGAAAGTGTAGAGAAAAAGCCACCTTTAAAGGCAGCAGTTTCATGAGGTTATTGGTATTGTGTTTCCAAGTCTAAGTATTAGAGGTGCTGCCATCCAATAAACCCAAGTACAAACAAGCTCATGAAACAGTACAGCATGTAAATGATTTAAGTTTTTAGGGGAAAGGTGCATGCATTCCAAAACAAGTGCTAATGGTAACGAATACAGCGTGTTTGCTGTTTTTTCCCTCTTTGTCTGTGTACAACAGCTTCTAATAAACTGATTTACTGTTGCAGCTGTTCTTACCGTGGACAGCTCTGTGGTGGATCTGGAGACGATTGAGGCTTTATATGAAAATGTGAGTAATTCTGGGATTTTGCAATAGAATAGCTGTCAAAAATTCAGTGAGGCCTACTGTTTGATCCTTGATTTTTTTTTTCTATTCAGTAAGCACCACTAGGTGAAGCATGAAAACACACTCACACATACACAAACGCAGACACAGATACACACACACACACACACAACACATGCACACATACACATACAAACACACACACACAGGTATATATACAAATACAGTACTGTGCAAAAGTTTTAGGCAGGTGTGAAAAAATGCTGTAAACAAAGAATGCTTTCAAAAATGGAAGTGTTTATCATTTATTTTCATTAATCAACAAAATGCAGTAAATGAACAAAAGAGAAATCTAAATCAAATCAATATTGGGTGTGACCACCCTTTGCCTTCAAAACAGCAATTCTTCTAGGTACACTTGCACACAGTTTTTGAAGGAACTGGGCTGGTAGGTTGTTGTTTCAACCTACGTGTAACATTGATGATCATCAGCACCTGTTTGGTAAAATTGGTTGATCATACACCGACTATAATCCTACAAAATCCCTGACTTTGTGCAAGTGTTCCTCTAAGAATTGATGCTGGTTTGAAAGCAAAAGTTAGTAACACCAAACATTGATTAGATTGAGATTTTTCTTTTGTTTGCTCACTTTGCATTTTATAAATATAAAAATAATCATTATTTATATTTCTGAAAGCATTCTTTGTTTACAGCATTTTTTCAAGCACAGTACTTATATATATATATAGTCCACAACAATGGTGGGTAATAGGTGTGAAAAATACTTCACTAGATGTCTCGTTCTCTCTGTACCTGTAACTGTTCTCACAGGTTGTGATTTGTCAGTAACTGTTCAGTATTGATTACAGAGAGCCCAGAGTGATGAGCTGGCAAAAATCAAGAAACATTATGAGACATCAAAAGAAGATGAAGTCAAACTCCTGGACAAGCCTGAACAGTACGAGCCATGATCCAGATTATTTCTGAAGCTGTTTATGAAATGAATATTGTACAAATCCGGTTTGCTAGTATATGAAATCATTCCTCCTGTTTGTGTGTGTGTGTGTGTGTGTGTATATATATATATATATATATATATATATATATATATATATATATATATATATAGATATATAGATATAGATATAAATCTCTTTTTTTGTGGTTCAGTCTACCTGGTGTTTTCTTAAAGGCTTGGAGATGGAGGTTGTGAGGATAATCAGAAGTAAATACTGAGACTTGGATTGGAACAAGCATTTTTCAGTGGAATGAGTCAGGAGTGTTTCTTCTGTTAGCTTATGTTGTTTTTTTTTTTGTTGTTTTTTTTTCATTGAGTCATTGAGCTTTGGTCTTTCCATCCAGCAGCATATGCATGTATTGTATCTTTGATCCTTAAGTTAATCACACTTAATTATACTTAGTTACATCCAGATTGCAATTCATGACAAAAAGCACATCTGCCTTGATGTACTTCTATTTAGCATGCAAATTAAGATGAAATAACCCATTTCCCAGTTCTTTTGGATAGTGTGTCACTTCCTCTCACTTGTTTTCTTTTCTCTCCTGGAAAGGTTTCTCTATGAGCTTGCCCAGATTCCAGATTTTGCTGGCCGCGCTCACTGCATCATATTCCAGTCAGTTTTTCAGGACTCCATAACCTCCATTCATCGCAAAGTGGAGATAATCTCTACTGTGTGCAAGGTATGACCAGGTCTATGCATAGTTTTTTTGGTGCTAAGATTAGTATTGTATTTTATATAATAGCTAAAATAATGAAATATGTTACAACTAGAAAAGGGCAGCAGAAACAGGAAAGCAGTTACTAGCAGGTGTTGGTATGTTATTTTGTAATGTCATGCTCATGTATTCCTTAAGGGGCTCCTAGAGAAAAACAGCATTAAAGAAGTGATGGGCCTTGTCCTCGCTTTCGGAAACTATATGAATGGTGGGAACAGGACCAGAGGTCAGGCTGATGGCTTTGGCTTGGACATTCTTCCTAAACTGAAGGACGTGAAGAGCAGGGTATTTACACACCACCTCACAGTGCTCCAATAAATGACTTGTGGCTTCTTTCATTGATGGAATATAATTATTTCCACTATATATTAACCACTGTTTTGTGCTTTGCAGTTTTTTTGTGATAATTAAAGTTTTTTTATTCTGAGCCTGTTTATTAAATAAGGGGTACCATACCTTAGGTCCCCAATGAGGCACTTCCTTTGTCATTAGAGTGAACTGGTGATAAAATAAAAATGCTGGAAATTCATATAGATTTTGCTAAATATAGAGCAGCTTGTTGTCAATATTGGCCAGCAGGTGTAATGGAGTCTAAAGTATTGAAATTCATTAAAGTAGTATATTCAGTTCAGTCAAAAAAAAAAAAATCATTGTCTGATACAGATGTTGCTGCAGCTTAATAGAAGTTATATGCTTTATTTTATTCACATTGCAGTGTCTTCTAATGCCTCATTTTAATTCATAGGACAATCGCATCAGTCTGGTGGATTATGTGGTATCATACTACCTACGAAACTTGGATGAGGTTTAGTATTATTTTATTAAGTCATTAAAGTAATGAATGCTTGTTAATATTTGTTCTTCTCTGTGTTTGAAATTAGCAAGATTTTTGTTATTGTTGTTTGTTCCAGAATGCAGGGACAGATAAGAGTGTTTTTCCACTGCCTGAGCCACAGGATTTTTTTCTAGCTGCTCAAGTCAAGTTTGATGACCTCGCAAAGGACCTCAGAAAGCTAAAGAGGGATCTCACAGGTATTGAATTTGAGGTTGGGGGTGGGTCTTTAGTGATTTACATTTTTTTTCTTATCCAGGGTGGGGTTTGCAATTATATTTAAATCAATGGAAAAAATATATAGTTTGCAGGGGCTTAGGATGCTTTAGACAAGCTTAATAAAGGTTATGTGTCTCTTGCTACTCGCAGTAGCCTTTTGATGTTCTTCTAATGACAGACTTTAACTGCTCTCCCTTTTCATGTTTAGTGCCTTTCATACTTACTGATGGTATAGTATTCACTAGAGTCAATGTTAGAACTGAAGCTGAGTGTGTGTGTATGTGTGTGTGTGTGTGTGTGTGTGTGTGTGTGTGTGTCCATCCGTCTACCAAGCTACTCTATAAGAAGTTGGGAGGTTGAGGGTCATGCTCCCTCCAGCCCTTGGTGTCTGTGATTATTTAAATCAACCAATAATACAACATATGAAACCAATTAGATATTTTCTCTCTCCTCTTTCCTCTGTTCACAAATCACAGTTAAAAAACCCTGATCCTCACTGACCCGAGGGGAAAAAATACAAAGTCATCTACAAAAGAGTCACCTACCCACCTCAAGCTGTCCGTCAGTCATTTATTAGGAAAAAAAATGGAAGACTAGGAGACAATAAATACAACATAAGGGTCTTAGTATTTGATCTGGACCGCAACAAAAAACTTTAAACGTCTCGCCTTCAAGTCCTCAGGGTACTGGCACCAAATCGTGAGGCCGAAATTGCAATGCTTTGGAATGAGAACCTTCATCTTATTTATTTTTTATCCCCAGCAAGAGCTGAGCGAGATAAATATTTATGCTGTGCTATCATGAACCACCCTAAAGAAAGCAAGTGTTCTTAATTATACCACTGGAAATACAGCCCTGAGATCCTGGTACTGAAAAAGGGTTAGTACATGAGCTGCACATGTGGAAGAAAGCCATTTTCTATGTAGCACTTTGGTGAAGTGGTAGTCTAACAGGGCCTGATAGTGTATTTCCTTGAGCTTTGATAGGCTGTCATGAGTCATTAAAAACTTTGCTAAAGTGCAGCAACTCATCTAGGCAAAAATGAAGATGAAAAATTTTATATTGAAATTGCAGAGGAATATTACTGAATAACTAAAGTGGAACTATAAATCATACAAAAATTATTAATATATTCCATCTTTAAATTTTGAACTCAGTTTGCTCATGAAATCATGAATCACAAAATAATTTTAATTAAAATGTTCCATTATAATGACTGAATAAAGACACAGTTATGTCTTATTTTTGCCAAAAACAGCCATTTCTTTTAGAACAGTCACTTTTCAAACAGTCTTTACCACAAATGCAGCTGTGAGTTGAATAGGTAGTTAAGTGTGAATAAGCTGTTTTTGCAGCTTTGTTTCCATTCATACATATTCATAGACATATTGAAACTTTTTTACTTAAAAACAGAACAAAGATATTTTATCCATCATATGGGACCTTTAATGTATCCACTAGGCATTTGGCAGGCATAGGGAGTTTGCCCCAGGATGGGAAGGATGTGGGTTTGAATCCCAGACCAGTTGGTTGCCCTGAGGTACCCTTGAACAAGGGACCATCCCCATCTCTGCTCCCTGGGTGTTTAAATAGCTGCCCTCTGCTGTACAGTGTGAATGAGTGAAAAGCAGAGGTTAAATTTCGTTGTGGTTCACTGTGTGCTGTGCAGTGTTTCTCACTGACAAAAAATAGTTAACTTAACTAAACTTAATTAAATATGATGAACCTGAATGAAGTGCCTCAGAAAGTGTAAATGTGACTGACATTATCTAAACTTAATTAATGATTTAAAAAGAATGATTTAAACCGTATTCCCAATTGTGATAAACAATTACACAAATGTGTTATTTGTTAAACAAATTGCATGTGAGTTTGTGAAATCTCAAAGAGAAGAAAATTTAAACCCACACCCATGCAGCAGTGGGCAGCTATTGAAAGCACCCAGGGAGCAGTGACAGGGACAGTACCTTGCTCAAGGGTACCTCAGGCCAACCTACTGGTAAAGGGATTCAAACCCATGATCTTCTGATCCAGGGCCAACTCCCTAACCACTAGGCCACCGCTGCCCATAAGTAAATAACACAAGAAGGCTTTAACTGATTTTTGATTCTTGATTTGTTTCATGGCTCTTAAGGTCTTAAGGTTAAGTTGAGGAGAAACTCTCTTAGTGATGTTTAGCATGCAGTGTAGGATCTGCTCAAGGGTTAGTAAGGTGGTAATAGGCCTGCACAATTCAGTGCTTTTCTTGTTCTAACACATTTCAACTCACTGGCCAATTTGCAAGCCTTCCCAAAGTTGGTCCAAACTACAAATGCATTGGAACCACAATCCTAGACTAAAATAAAGAACTTAAATCTGGTGGAATTCTCTTTGCAGAGAAACTCATAATCCATGCACAGTCACTTTTGAAAGTGAATCAAAACCCCAAATCCTTCAGAACCATTCCACCAGAATTAAGTTCTTTATGGTTCTGAAGGATTTGGGGTTTTGAATCACTTTCAAAAGTGACTGTGCATGGACTATGAGTTTCTCTGCAAAGATATAAATCCAGATCCAAATGAAGTTCTAAACAGATTTTAACAATGCTTCAGAAAAAAAGGGAAAGGGACTGAAACAAGACCTATGCTTATTTACTTCACTTCTATACTTTGTTCACCAACATTTAGCTTTCTCAGGTTCCTTGCACAATCCTGCCCCAGCCCACACCAGAAGAGAGCAGCCCAGTTCCAAAGCCTCTGGGAAGCGCTTTCTGCTTCAGAACAATGTGGCAGAACAAAAGCGGTCAATTCTGTTTATCCTGAATGGGAACAATCTTTCATGGACAGCCAAGCATTAATCATGGCTTGGAGGAGGGCATAACAACATATGTTATGCCCCATGTTGCTCCTATGTTGTTGTTTTTTCCTCCAACAAGACTTGTCAGCCTTTTTGACTGCGCTGCCCATGAGGCATGTAATTACAATGAGAAGCAATACCACAAACTTTTAATTTACATAACCCAAGTGGGCACCTAGGGACCTTGGAAACTTAATTCATTAATGAAAAGCAAGTCAAAGGGAAGTCTCTTAGACCAGCTTAGCTTCAGCAGTTCTTAGCTTCTTTTTTATATATAATTTATGACCAGTGACAGACATGAATGGCTGAGTAATGATCATCAAAGAATTACGGGCCTTAGACTGTGGATGGTGGTTTGCTTCTCAATGAAACACTTGTAGGTATTTTTCAGTGGACCAGGGAGAGAAAATACACAGAATGTGACATTAATTTAACTGTACATTCCAGCACAATATACTTTCAGGCTTTAACCCCTTAAAGTACCCCATGTTTTGTTAGCATGCTATAGCTACACATTCAGCAACTACACTGTGTACACCATTATTAGGCAAGTGAGTATTTTGACCATATTATCATTATCATTATCAAGCTGCACAAACGTCAATGCTAATTAGATTTAAGCAGATCAGGTGATGTGTATTTGTGTAATGAAGGAGGCTGTGGCCTAAGGAAATCAACACCCTATATCATGGTGTGTATAATTATTTTGCGGCTTCTTGTCCTCAGGCAAAATGGGCCAAAAAAAGAGATATAACTGACTGTGAAAAGTCAAAAGTCAAAGTTGATTCATTGGTTTATTATTCTCACTTTAACAGATGAAAATAAACAAGTGAGATGGGAAAATGTTCATTTTCATTTAGTTGCATAATTAGTCTGCACACTAATACTTGCCTAATAACTGTGCACAAATATGTATTCCCTGAGAATGTTCACGCTCACATTTCCTTCGTAAAACATTCAGGTTTCAGGGTTAATAACATTTTTGATTGATTGATAGTACTGTATTTGTTCCATATTGAAATGAATCCTCAAAATATTCACTTGCCTAATAATTGTGCACACAGTGTAATAGCTAGCTAGACAGCTCACTTTGTTTCATAGCTTTAGCTGGGAGAGATCTTTGAGTTATGTACTTGAAGGAAAACATAGGCCTGCAGTCAGGTGTATGCAGTTGAAGGAGATACATTTTTCTTCTCTGAATATTGCCAACTCATGCCACACATTTAAAGCGGGTGAATGGAAAAGAGTTTATCCTAATCCTTTTTGGAGCCATTCCGTCTCTTTAATGATGATGCTGCAACTTAATGGCACCAGAAATACCACCCTCTTTCCTCCAGCTAGTGGTCCGTTTGGAGACAAGGCTATATTATTTCAGCCACCAGGCTGCTGGGCATTACTTTGAAATAACAATGCAACACAAACATCAGTAGAGCCCTCATGCTAAGACAGAATAATGCTCCTTTTCTTTTCAATCCTTAACAGTCTGTGATGATGAAACAGCCAAATGAACACAGACACACACACCCACACACAAACAGCTTTAGATGTCATGTTTTGGAAAATCTTTCAGGAGAGGAGACTTTTGTCTGGCCAGACGCTCCATGGTTATTTATATACCACACGGTGGATCATTTCCATCACAGCAAAGCAGAAGAATTTTGGCAGATAATCTGCAATTATGTACAACCCCGGGGCACTGTCAGAGCTTCGTATAAATCCCAGCTATTACGTTCAGGCTGGCCAAGGCCCATTTGCCTACGTAAATCAGCATTCAGCTATCTTTACCACAGTGCCTGTAGCGGGTTACTAAAGCTACCATTTGTAGCAAGGGTTTTAATGACAGGGTTTAATGTAGACATCAAGAGTCTTTGACCACCATTTATGGGCACCCTTTCAGAGAATTTATGCATCAGAGATCAGTATGTGATTCTTTTAAAAGCTGTTTTATAATGCTATATTAGAGTTAAAGTATAAGAAAGGGACAACTTTTGATGCAAGCACTGCAGAAAATACATGTATATCATTGGACATTTTATTAGGTACCTATTCCGTGTCTGTTTTATCATCTTATTTTGCGATATAAATGCACTTTGTCGGTTCCAGTTACAGACTGTCTGTTTCTCAGCATCATTTGTGCAATGGTCTGTTCCCCACAACGTAGATATTAAAGGGGTGGTGGTTCATTCTTAGAATAGTAGTGACATTGTAGTGTTTTGTTAGTGTGTGTTGCATTGGTACTAGTGCTGCTGGAGGTTTATAACACTTTGTCCACTAGGCCCTTGTACTTATGTGGTCAGTGGATCCGTTTAATAAATGGGCAATGAGTGAGATAGGTGGGTGAGAGGTGTACTCAATAAAGTAGCCTGTGACTCTGTATTTCTCAGTCTGTGTAAAAATCAGCATCACATACACATTTGTTTCCAAATTAGAAGAAGAACACAGAACTGAAGAATTGATCTCTATTCCAGTGGTCAGTAGAGATATAACTTCCTGTCTGGTTACAATTTGCCAGACCTGGTTCAGGTAATTAACTTCTTCTCAGGTCATTTATTGGCTGCATTTGAGTTTGAATAAGGGGCAGTAGAATGTTAGGGCCTGTTTACTCTTGGGATTAATATCCAATAGATTTGATCCAGATCAATGGGGATAAGATCCTCATCCAGTCTAGACACACCAGTCAAGCATGTTTACACTTGACCTTTTTGAAAGTACTTTCTGCTCCTAGATATTGATTAGCTCTTATTTAAGCCAGGCTGGAGTGCCCCCAGAAAGTTTAGTTTAGTTAAGTTTAGTTTTAAGAGTAGTTTTAGGGTTTGTGCTAAAGTCAAGGTTATATTTAGGTTTAAAATATGATTTTAAAAAATGTAATAAGTTCAGTTCAAGAGTTAGTTTGTTGATTGTTAATGAAAGATAAGGTAAGCACAATCAAATAAATTAATACCAAATTTTATCCAAAGTTTAATTATTTATGTTAAGTTACAAAATGTGTCATTTATTCTGGAACAAATGGCATCCATATTAGAAAATTAAGATTCTTAAAATTGTTGAATTCATTTTACCATGTCACAAAAAACATGCACATATGTCCACCTATTTTATCTACAGGAGTTTGGCTCTGATCCTTTATGCCAAAGTTATATGTGTTTGAGCCCATACTGCTTTTCAGTGAAGCAGCCAATCATTCAAACGCATTCTGATTAAACATGGCTACACTTGTCTTTTGAATGTGTATGCAGACCACATTCAGAAATGGAATGCATGGCAACATATACTTAAAAGTAGATCTCCAGGATAGAGGTTAGTGACCTCTGCTGTAAATCTGTACTTTAAACTCAAGTGTAATCTAAGGCACTGCCTCAGCATATAGATATTTTTATGTTTTAATCTTCAGTGAGCTCATAGTCATTAAGAATGGATACAGTAGCTAAATACTTTCAAGCTTTTTTAGCAAAGCAGAGATTGCTTGAGTTAAACTGGGAGAAAGAGGGACATAGAGAGAGCAGGAAAGTCACAGAAGAGCGCTTCAAAACCATTCAAAGGCAAGGAACAAAAGGCAAAAAAGCAATCTATCCCTGGCGCCCTGTTCACAAGTCCTGTCTGAACACATGGTGTGGTGGAGGCTTTGACTGCCCTGCTAGTTCCACTGTAAAAAGGCACTCACGCTTAAAGACCCTGCATGTTCCTGACATTTAGGGTCGTTTAAAGCAGGAGCCCAGTGTCTGATTTGCCAAGGTGATAGATGCTTTAACCTCACTCAGACCCTTCTGTGAAACACTAACCACCTTGATCACTAAAAAAGCTCTTGGTGTTTTTCTTCTAGTCCGTTCTTCTTCCGCAGTTGACAGCATCACCTTACACTGGCAAGGAATTTTAAACAACAGCTAGTGACCAGGGAGACTCTGTCCTGTATTTTTGTAGAATTGTTGATTATGTAGTGAGACCATTTCATGGCCTGAAATAAGATAAGAGAAATATAAAAAGCAACTCCTTCACCCGAAAGACTAGGCTAATGGTATGCAGTTTGTAGTGTGCATGTTTTCAAACCATCACACTGAACATCTTGCTTCTGGTGACCACTGATACCACTCACATTCACTTTCACACCTGTTCTGTAGTCATCCCAGGCACTAAGAATCAGAGATACTGCATTGTTATATTAGCCCTTTCTGAGGGTCTTGCTACAATCTGGGTATGGTAATTCTAAGCCTTTGTTTTTCCTAGTCCAACTTTAACATTAATGTTTATGTTAAAGTCGTTTACACCTTTATTTCCTATGTGATCTCCTGATTTTAGTTTTTTTGCTGGAAGCCAAGAATTCTACATTCCAAGATTTGTTGTCGTGTGAGACTAGGACATGAGTATGTTCGAGATTGCAAATTGGTTTTACTCTGATATGAAACTCTGTCTAAGTGTAAATTATAAAAAGAATTTAATAATGGTGTTGTTGTTGGCCTGCTGCATAACTGACTTTATAGTTTTAAACTAATACTAGAAGCAATATCAACAGAAGAACTGGATGCTCACAATAAGGATTTCTGTGAGAATCTGTGCACAAGCCTAAGATCACTATGTGCAATACCAACCATCAGAAAGAGTAGTTTAAAGCACATCATTACTAAAGTCTGGAGCCAGATCTCAGGTAAACGTTTTTTTTTCTGGTGTGATGAATCATTGCCTACTGTCTGGAGTCTGATGTCAGGAGAATGCTACCCTATTCAATGCATAGTGCCAACAGTTTGGTGGAGAAGGGTTAATGGTCTGGGGCTCTTTTTAGGGATTGGGATAGGCCTCTTAATTCCAGTGAAAGTGAAAGGGACTATTCTGGTCATTTTGAAACACTGCATAGCACATAGTGAGACACAACAAAATTCAACATCTGCATTTTACCCATACACACATGCAGCAGGGGGCAGCTATTGAAAGTGCCTGGGGAGCAGTGATGGGGATGGTACCTTGCTCAAAGGTACTTCAGGGCAACCAACTGGTCTGGGATTCGAACCCGCAACCTTTGAATCCTGGGCATACTCCCTAAAGAAAACATTAATGCTGCAGTATAGAAAGACTTCCATTCTAAGCTTCTTACTCTGTGGCACCAGTTTGGGGAAAGTTTTTTTTTTTTTTTTTTAAGCATAGATTTATCATTTTTGCAGCCTGTGTAAAAAGGAGTACCTAGCCAGTTGCAATAATTGATGATACATTGTTTTCAGGCTGGGTGCAGTGATTTGCTGTCACCATTGGTTAATACTAGCCTCTCAATTTAAAAACAGCATTTTTTCTTTTTTTCTTTTATTTCCCTGTTGGGAGACAGCTCTAACCAGGAGCTGAAAAACTGCAAGAAACATCAAGAAATGCTTGCTTAGATACCACAGCACACGTTGAAGCATCCCTGCATGCTTTCAGCTTGAGATTTGCACTGCATGGTGCTGCATGACAACAACCACAATCAATGAGTTTCTGCTTTTGGTTTGTTTTTTAACCTTTGTTGTTCTTGAGGCTTCCTTCTTGTGGCTGCACTCTGTCTGGACCACTGCTAGTAAACAAGCCCCAGAATCGAATAGCTGGCTCGTTTGCATATTCTGTGTCGTTTCCGGTATAGAAAGTCAAAGGTTTGCAATGTTTTATGCTGAATCACCTGGAGCCTTTTGTGGTACATGGTATTTTGAGAGAAGGGCTTGAAACCAAAGAGAGTGAAATATAGGAGCAGCAGACATGTCTCACACAAATAAATGTAACTTTTATAAGGAGGCTCAAAAACACTTTCTGCTGAAATTTCATATGGATGTTTCCAAATTCAGCATTCTGGTTACCAATTTAGTATTAATGTACATTAAAAATAATGCTTAATGTGTTATACAAGATAATGCATAAGAATGATACACCATGCAAACAATACTTACTGACTGGTGATCCTGTGAGGGTCCTGAAATGTAATAAAGGGGGCCAACAAATGATACTGAGAAACAGTTGGACAACAGTCTGTAACTTTAAACTACAAAGGGAAAGTTGTTAGGAAGTGAAGCAGATGTGTATGAATTATAATTACAAACTTTATCAAAGATAGAAGTGATTGCACCATGCTTTTCTTGTTTTTGTAATTCCAGATTAAATGCCCAATATAAACCAAATATATCCATCTATCCCTCCAATTATACACATCTACAGTTTCCAGAACAAACCCAGTGCTTACTTCAAAGAATCCCCCACCGCCTCCATCCTGAATGCTTTTCATAGCAGCAACAGCTTGGGTCATGTTGTGTTTTGCTGCTTATTTAGCAGCACAGCTCTTGTTGAGTTTAAGCATTTATGGCCCTAATTAATGACTAGCTTGTGAAAAAGAAACAGCAAAAACTATTTGCACTGTTCTTATACATTGTAACCTCAGAAGGCTTATTTGGAAGAAAAAAAGAAGAGGGTGCCAAGTCATTGAGTGTGTGTGAGAGAGCAGTTGTTTGGCAGGACAACACAGACAAGCTTTGGCACAAACAACACAAACATGTGTCCCAGACCTATGATGGGTCAAGCCCAATTCACCATATGGTGCATGGTCAAGAGTCTGGGACTAATTGTGATGATCTAAGATGAAATCACAATTGTCCTTGTTCTTGTTCTCATTAAGGTGCAGTAGGTGAAAATTGATCTTAGGTCAGCCCTTTAACCATGTTATCTTTGATAAATCATCGTGCAGTGTCTTTAAACAAATGCAACCATGTGTCTGACAGATCTTTGAGATGCTGTTAGTTCTTGTACTTTAACTATAATACATTCTAAAGGACTTGCCAATTGACCCCTGAAAGTTTCCACTGAAACTGTGAAAAAAAATGTGATGTGCATTCTAGTGAAGCTGACTGAATGACTGACCGACTGGCAGCTGCACCACTTTACACTTTACTCGATTTAGAGTGGTCCACCCGGAGGGTTACCACACATCACCACAGATGAGCACTAGTCTCTAAATCAGCAAGGTGGATTTACAAAGTAGTGGTTTGAATAAAGTGATCAGTGTGAATATCACATAACAGGAACATATTCTCTACCAAGAACACATTTTACAAATGTAATGCTTAATTACTGTTTATTTGTTGAATTTAACATATTGGGGGGGATGAATTAACCAGATGTGGTCTGTGCAAAAAACATTGTTTCTGTTATTCAAACTTACTGTACAACTGTAAATTAGGTTACTTTATCCCCTAGGCTTAAAAACAGATATCATGCATTGGCTGGAAGGCAGATTGAAGTTCTGAAAGGGTCAATAATCATTTGATGGGTTGTGTCAGGTGTCTTAGAGCAAAGAAGTGTCAGAAACAGGCCATGCATGGGCTCTACAGGGCTGGCATTAATAACCAACCCTGCCATATGAAAAAGATCTCATAACGGATGCTTAACCGCAGACTCATGTCATCGCTACATGCTGAAAGTGTTGATGAAAAAAAAGGTTTACTTTTAAGTTGCACTGCCATAAAATCCCACTGAAAATGTGAAAAGCTATGCTTTTGATTACAGGAGACTGTTTTGATAATGAAAAGCATTGTTTCTCTTATTACATTCTGAACTGAGCCCAAGATCGTTTAAAAAGATCTTCTTTAATAGCCATATGTTCAGGATGCTTTTGTGCACATTCACACCATGCTTGCTCCTCATGTGTTTTCCTCACAAGACCCTGTTTAACTTAATTATGGAAGTGTCGGTAATGAGATGTGCAAACTCATAAGCCCTTCATTAATCTCCTGCCTGTGTTATACTCCTTGTAGTCCTAATAGATCCAGCTGTTCCCCACTGGCATCTGGTTTCAGTGTAGTTTCTGTGGATAGTTTAATTCACACAAAGAAAGCTTTAGCTTTACATCCCACCTTAACGTATCTCTTAACTTGCTCAGAAATGAACTCGCTGGCACTTCACTAATTCTTCCACACATTTCATGGCTTTTAGAAATTGAGGCCAAGTTACTTCTGATCAATAATCTTTGGACAACAGGAAAAAAATGGCAATTTCGTGTCTCTGAATCACTCTTTTTCCTTCAGGTTACCTGTCTCTATTTTCTGTTCTCTTTCTTCCCAAAACGAATACTATGCTAAACATAATGACTCAAATGCCGAATCAGAATAAATCCTCTGTTTGTTTCCCCCTGTAGCTTGTGAAAAGAATGTGCAAAAAGTTTGTGCCAACTCTTCAGAGGAACACCTCCAGCCATTCAAAGACAAGATGGAAGCTTTCATCGCTTCTGGTGAGTGAACAGAACCATTATGGCCTGCCTAACGCTGAGAGAGGTGATTTTGTATTGTGTGCATACAGGGCTAAAGCTTGTGCTTTCTTCTTTCAACCAAAGCAGGGGAGTTTGTAAACTGACTGCCTTTGGTTGGTGTGTGTATTATTGTGGTGGCACTATAGAAAATTCTTCTTTTCAAAGATGTTGATCATTCGTGTCACTTCCAAACAGGCCCTTATTACCTTCTTTCGCACTTGTTCCAATATAAGATTTTCTGCATATTTTCTGTGTCTTTTGTTTTAATTGTGAAGGGAATTTAGCTAAATTTTTTTTTTTCTTCACACAATAATGTATTACAGATTGAACTAATGAATTAAACTAACTAGAAACCTAACTGTGAAACTAAGTAAAGGAGCCTGACATCCAAGATCAGCTTATGCTGCTAATAGTTATGGGCTTTTTATAAGTAGAGATAGCATAATTCCATTTTATATTTTCCAGTATTGTCATTGAAACAAGTATCAGTTGATACTATTCAGTTATTGTGTTAAAAAAATGAAATTGAACCACTTAAAGATGAGCATCTAAAACATGGGCATCATATTGTCACACAACACTGTTGTTGCCAGATCAGATGAAAAACAGATAACATGCCATGCCATTATGTGAGTGCATGCTATATAATATTTTCTAGTGATTTAGTGATTTTCAGGTGAAGTTAATATCATTCATTTTCTTTCTAGCCACCAGAACCAATTCATTTCAACACATTTTTAACTGTTTTCTGATTTGTCTTTTCTGACCTTGTTTACACTGTGCCTAAGGTCTGACTTTTTCATTTAGTTAGTTTCAGCCTTTCTGGGGAAGCTCTCCGCTAGTTTTTGCAATGCTAGTAAAGCTTCACTCTGCAGCAGGTCGAAGGACTGAGCTGGTGGGGGATCAGGTTGCCCTAAACTGGCCGTATGTACTCAGTCCTGCTATAAAACTGGCAGGACATCTCTGACTAGGCTCTCGTAAAGCCTGGCCTATCCCAGCAGGGACAGTTTCGGGGACCACCATGGCTGGGGACGTCATACAACTGCTACTCCCCTGATGGTCCAAATCCTAAAGTGGTAGTGTAAAAAACTACTTTGTGCTATCACCACTGATCTTTTGTACTCATAAGCTGCAAAAAAACTACAGAGTCATATCAATTACCTATAACATCCATGTCAATACAGGCTTGACAATATGGAATGGCAAAGTTCACATGCACACAGAAAATGATTCCTGACACTTATAAAATAAAATAAAATATAAAATAAAAATAAAATCAGTCTGCCCATAAAGTAAGTAAAGTTAACTAAAATGTGCTTGTTTCAATAATTATTTATTCTGTTTATTAAGTCTAGTTCAGAAAATATATGATTTTTGCTGTAGAATGATCATTGTAGTTGCGAAGGTTTATCTTTTTTTTTGTAGTGCAAGGCAACATTAGCCAAGAGTCACTTGTCACAAGAGATGGTAGTCATTCAAAAGTTGCAGAATTACCTGAAAGCAGCAGGCGTTAGAACAGCAAGCAATCCACACTGTAATCATCTCTGTTACTACACTGCACACACAGTTTAAATTACTGTTGGTAGGAATGATTAACAGCAAGGGATATTTGATTGATATTATGTGATGATATGCTTAAAGGTCATCAGCAAACCTCAAAGCAGACAGTAAAAGCAAGAAAACTGCCCTGGTTACACAGGACAAGTTAAGACAGCCACATCTGAGTGCAAACTTTCCAGTAGGATACTTGTAAAGCTCCTTTTATAAACAGAATTCCTTTGGCTGTCACCTTGTTTCTGCTTTCTGAAGCATTCGGAGCTTAGCAATGACATTAGCCTTCTCAGGAGCTGATTCCATGGCTTCAATACACAAAACAAATAGAGATTAAAGCATTAAGAAGGAGTACGAGATTGTGCAGGCCTTTTTGAAGGAGAGGTTTTTTGGGTCAGCGCTCTTAGGAAAGAGAGGGCAACAAGTAGTTTTGATTTTGCTTCAACAGCTCAGTAATCCAGGGAGACTTCTATATGGGATTATGTATTTTGGAGTTTAGAGCACTCTTAGATGGACTAGGTGGCGTGCCTAGGTATCTTGAAGAGGTCTAAGTGGGAAGTGCTCTGTGTGTATGTTTGAAGACCTCTTTTCACACTCTGCGCAGGACTTCAGCCAGACATGGAAGCCCATCACTTTATATGAATAGGTTTTGCTCTTTAAATGGTACAAATATTGTACTTTATTAACATTTTGGATATTTCTTTTTACTTTGCACCACAATTTGATCATATTCTTTTTAAGGGATTTGATGCTCTCAAATGTATGTGTAATTTTATCTGGGCCAGAAGTATCATCATCAGTAGCACGTCTTGTTTTATCAAATGCTTTTCTTCTACATACAATTTCCAAGTCTCCTGATCCATGAAAAATCATTTATTTACAATATATTTCCTCAGGAAAAATAGCCTGAGAATTTCATTTCTGCACTGCAGAAATAACTCATAATAGATTTGGCTGATTATCAATGAGGCTGATTTTAAACATTAATTAAACAATGTAGGTCAGTCACTACAGTCTCATTTGTGAGGCGCTCATTTTTGCACCTTTAGTTAGTGTCCTATGATAATTTGTTACAGCTTAAGCTGCTAGTAGACAGAAACCATTCCCAAATGAAGTTGATTGCTGCCGGCTTCAGTGTACCTGCAGCAGTCCTAGCTACTTGCTGATTGCTTGAACGTATGTTGGTGTAGTATAATGTGTGTGTGTGTGTGTGTGTGTGTGGGTGTGTATGTATATATGTGTGTGTATACAGGGCAGTAATCCATAACTCACGTATGAATGCTTTACGGTCCAGTCTCAGTGACAGCGTCTCTCTCAGTGGGGGCTGCAGGTGAACTCAAACGACCTGCACACAGGCTCTTAAACCCGCCTGTGATCTGAGCAGCTTTTACATCTTCAAAACTCATTCATCCATTTTGCTGTAATCTATTTAGCTCTCCCCTTCCCCCCCTTTGCGACCTCCCTAACATTTCGTCCCCGTTTAACAGACCTCCCCTAATGCCGTCTCCGTAGGAGAGCCAGCATTTTTCTCATTTACTCATTCAATGAATCATTCTTCTCTTAAAAGTATTTTTTTTAGAATGAATTTCACATGTACATTTCACACTGTTAATATTAGTTTTAAGATTTAGAAGTCATTGGTTCAAATTGTCTTAAAGATAATGAAAAGTGTATATTCATTTGTGTAATGAATAACTTCATTATTGAAACAAAATCTAATTTCTCCCATATTAGAACAGCTTGAGAACAGATGAAAGGATCCTTCTTAACCTACCATATAAATTAATGTAACACAGTTTAATTTTAAGTTTATTTTTACTTTTATTTTAACTTTATGATTGTATTTAATTTGTACACAACATAGATTGTGTTTTATGGCTGTTTTGTATCTTGATTGAGATGTATTAGAGATAATTAAAGGGACATTTCAATACATTGAACTGTGTAAAAACTAGCTAAAAACTTTTCCCGCATTTATGATAAACGCTGAAAAGTTTTTCTGTTGATCACTTTATCATCTAAACAGCAGCTGGAAGTTAAAATAAATAAAGAAAGTAAAAAATTTGTTTATGTGAAAATATGACTTTGCTCCAATTGCAACTATATAACATATAAATATAATGATTTATGGAATTTCTGACTACTTAAACACTAAAAAATAATTTTCAATGGCTTATTTGTTTTACTGTGTCTAATATAAATCTATATTATTAAATATAGTTCAGTAAGTCATTTAGGAAATATAATCATTAGTTAAAGAACATAACATTCACATTAAATACACATTTATTCTTTATTCTTCTTATTGATGTCTATTAATTTAAACAACTTTTAAAATCAGCATTCCTTTTCACGTATTTGCTCATATAAATTATGCATATAGTCATTCAGCAGGTTAAACCCTTGTAAGATGAGGAAAACAGTTAAGATTATTTTAACAAAAATAAGCAACTAGGTTAAAATTAGAGCATGTGCAAAGTAACATGGTTTAAGGGATACATTACATTTGATAAAACATTATAACATGAATGTGAAAAATAAATACTAGAGCAGAGAAATGTTTTTAAAATATTTTATGAAAATTATATTTGAATTCATTCAATAACATTTTATAAATTATTGTTATTATTGCAATGACAGATGAAGAGAATTAATATAAAAGTACAAATAAACATGTCAACAAGACCTCAAGACACACAGTATCTGTGCAATTTACAAAACACACCTTGTACATAAAATTTAATAAAAATGAAAGGTTGCCAATTCTGAGTGTCCTGAATAAAATACAAGCAATACTGTTTTCTTTCTTTGCAAATATAAACAATTTTTTTTTTTTTTTCTGAAAAATAGAAGGTAACTGAGGAATGTAGTGCTACTGTTAAGGTCAGGGACAAAATAAATAGATTTCTAAATAAATGAAGGAAAGCTTTCATCATATTTCATCATATTGAAATTGTGAGTAACAAGGTCACATTTTTTAGAGTGACACAATCAGAGCCAAAAATCTTACATTTTTTTGCAGAATTACTTTAACTTCTGAAAATCATAAAAATATATGGTAATGCTATCATTTAATCCTTCCTTTAAATACCACTTTAACAGAGAATAAAAAATAGTTCAAGCATTTTTTTGTCTTAGTATGTATTCATCTCATTAAAGTTTTGCTTTGTTACATTTTGCTCGTACTACATATGTGAACAATATAGCTCATGTATGAATGAATGCTGATATCAAAGGGGTCATTTATAAGAGATAATTAACCTAATTGGAATTTTTTCACTGTTTAGTACAAGAGTGAATTTTTTTCTTCACCTGAAAGTATATATTTCCGTAAGTGCTGATGTATAAATTGGTTATTGCCAAAAACTCATTGTAGAGCACTGTGTTGCATGTCAGATGCAGTTAGAGCTCTTCATAATTACGCTTGGATTCAGAGACTTACAGACTTGCGGTTACAGGAGGTGTGGTGAGAGAGGTGCTTCGAAGAAGTGAGTGGAGCTTTTAAAGCCTTAATTTATTGTACCTCTCAGCGTGCGAGTCCCATAACTTTCTAGTTAGCCACTACTGGTTTCATGTTTACAGAGGGAGCATGGGGGTAGAGAAAATTCACACATCCTCTCTCTCCCTTCGTGCTGCTCTCAGGAGTGGCCCTGCCACCTCCACACACACCTACAAACACACACACACACACACATAGAGAGAGTGAGAGAGAAGGACCTCCGGCGCCAGTCCACCCCATGCTGAGACCAACGCCATTGGTCATGGCCGGCCTCTTTCTGTCCATTACTCCACCACAGTGCCCCTCTCCCATCATTAGACTCACCTCAGATAATCAGCCACACACGCGCAAACACTCCGAATAGAAAGAAGTGTTTGCTGCATACAACTCCACCCCACCCCCCTTTGCCTGCCTCCCCACCAAAGACCTCAAAACCAGCCTTTGAACAATTTTTTGGAGACTTCCCCCTCTTAAATCTTTGGAGTGGGAAAGGTCCCCCATCAAAGTTTTAAAAAAAGGATGAATCTGGAAAAATGCAATAAATCTGAGATCACAGGCCCTCTCTGGCCCTAGATAAATTCTTGCACCTCAGCCTGGCCCGCCGTACACATCTGCCTTGCATTTAGACACTTTTACATGGCCCAGCTCCACAGGAGCCTTTAGTTCCCAAGCTTAACTCCTCACTGCTGCTACAAACACACACACACACACACAATCACAGGACACTAATGTGCCTTGACTATGTCTAAAGCTGCCGACATCTCGACAACTTTTCACATATGCCAAGAACATGTAGCTCAATCTTGTAGCACTGTTGTGGAACATTGCACAGGCTAATTTTCCTCATTGCTGGAATGGCACCTGAACAATTCAAATTGTAAGGAATTAAGTGCATGGGGAAAGACATACACATTATGGTACCAAAACAGGTTATTTGTGCAATGCCATAAAATAACTACTTATAGTTTGAATAAAAACCTTTCTATATACAGTGTGGATATGAATAGGAGTCTCCACCTGTAAAGGAAGAGCCCTTAAGGCAGGAATATGAAGGCAAAAATTATGATTTTGGCCCACCCTTTTTCCTATTTTTGGACAAATAACATCTAGAGTATGTGTTCTTTTATTTGCATCCAACTCTGTCTGACTGTATTTTCCAAATGTTTGTGCATTTATTGAGGCTTGTTACAATTATGTTTGAGCAATAGAACACAATAGGGAGCACATTATTTCAAGCATTCAGCTGTTGTTCTCATGCAACAGTTCTGCTTAATGGAAAAAAAAGCAAAGAAGCACCAAACATTGTATCAAATGTGCTTTAACATGGGCACTTTCTTCTGCCCAATACAGAATGCTTTTTGTGGTAAGGATAGAGCCATGAAAGTGTGTTAATATGAACTTCAGCTTCGCTTTATCACTATTTGACAGATTTACCTGAATGTGGTTTTGTTTTTTTCTTTTTTGTTATTATTGTTGTTGATTTAGTTTATGAGGCTATATAAATTTTTTAATTGAATTCTATTAATTTCTGTAACATTTAGTGGTTTGACTGTCAAAAAAAGCTTGCTTAGTCAAATGGCTGGTTTGGAATTTAGTGTAGGTCTGATTTTCTGCAGAATCTGACCAGTGTTTCTAATTTCGATTTTTTTTATGCACTTAATAAGAAAAAATGATGTAAAATATCTGTATTCATTTTTATATATGTGTACTTTCTTATCCATTTTGTGAAGGATATTCTTATAAATGGCTTCTATTTGGATTTATATACAGGATTTATATAGAGGTTTTAGATAATCACTAGTAGTTTCTGTGGCAAAGAACCCTTTTTGGCATCTTTATTTTTTAAAAATGCAGGTCTCAAGGAAAACTTTGTTACCTTTCTTAAGAGAGTAAATGAAAAATGGAACAGAAGCATAGTATGGTCAGACTTCTCTTTTTTTTTTTTTTCTGGCAGCACAAGCAGAGTATGCAGCTGAAGACAACTGCCTGAACACTGCCCAGAGAAGGTAGGCTCTTGATTCAAAATGTGCTTTGTATGGCTTATTTCTTTATCGCTTTGGACAAGAAAATGTACATTGCAATAAGACTGCATGAGGCCTGCATGGAAGTATGTGACATCCACTGCGGAACTCAGCCAAGTGAGATTTATGAGAGATGTCAGACAGCCATCTTCAGTTATTCAGCATGCTGGGTACAGATAAGCAGAGACCACATCCTCTCAGCATCAGATATCAATCATCTTTGTCATGTGTAAAGTCATCTGTAGCAATTAGCATTACCTGTTTATCCATAAGCTATGTGAGAATGAGAGAGAAAGAGTGAGTATCCTGGTTCGCTCAGCTTCCTCAGCAACCACAGCAACCCACTTTGCCATCATTTACTGACACTAGCTTCTCCCCAAAATGAGGACCTCATGCTTATAACAGCCTTAACTGCTACCCATGGAGCTGGAGGGAGACCTAGATGTGTGTGTTGAAAAAGTTAAAAAGTGTTTTTTTCTTTTTTCTTTTTCATAGACAAATATACACAGGGGTTTTACTGCTTCCTTATCTTGACTGTTTGGTATCAGGCTCCCATGTGTAACAGCGTAAACCTTTTTCTAACTGTTTTGGGTGATTTATGGTGAAACGCTCAACTTGCAGATGCCAAACAACAGCGAGTATGTCTGGAACTTTTCATGGAGGAGAAAAAAAATTACTTGAAATGACAAACAAAGCAAATTGATTATTTTTCCTTGTTTAGCTAGAGATGACAGCTTTTTGGCATGCCTGCTGAGATGAGGGGGAATCAGAATCAGTCAATAAATCACAAAGTGTGCATACATGGCAAAAACAGGACAACATCAACAATTCCACAGTCTTGGACCGTTCAGAGTGGATGGTTGCACATCGTCAGCTTAACATTCATGGTTGATGGTTTCTCATTTTCCAAGCAGAAACAGACTGACTTTAAACCAAACCAAAACATAATTTCATTGTAGAACTGAAACCTGAGCACCTCCTCGACTTCACATATTAAGAAGGTGGTGAATTAACTAATGTTGGTCAAAAGGGCCTGGCAGCTAGAAAAGCTTTTTATTTTTCGTTAATGTGGTCCCAAAAAGCGACCAAAGCACTGGTCACTCTAAGGATGAACGGTGGTGGTGAGGGGGTGTTCCCCCATGTTCCCATGAACACACCTCATTAAAATGACATGCTGGTGATGGATATGGCCAGCCTTCTGGAGCTGGGTGGGCGCCCACATGTGTCCAAATCTGAAGGGAATCCACCTTTGCAGCTTTTGCACTGTGTGGCCTGCATGGTGGCCAGACTCCTCAACAGAGCCATACTTTGTATCCTTGTAGAAGTATTTCTCTAAACTGGTAATGGGGCTTAGAAACAAAGGAAAGCAAGGGCCTGTTAGTGTAAATGTATTTTCCTATTGTTAACTATGAGCAATGTTTGCAGTTTGGAAAACAAAAAAATGAATATAGTTGTAGAACTTTAGAAGTTGCTATTTGGTGTTAATCTTACTGAATTCAGTTTTTTTGGGACACTTGTAACAGGATAAGAACATATACACCCAGACACTGGGTAATATTGCATTGAAGATGACATAATATGTTTTAATACATCTGTTACATAGTATTGACACAATTACACTTAAAATAGAGTGACAGACATTTGTTCCATTTTTAACTGAACTAATGTATTATGAAGAATGAATTACTTGGGAATGCTGAAGTAAGGTAACTTTCATGCAGAGATCTTAGAAGCACTTAATTTATCAGTTCTATGTTCTTATCTAGGCCTTGAAAGTTTGTCATGAACAGTATTATAATACCATATTTTTTTTTCCCCTAAACCCTTTTTGGAAAGGGATTTCATGACACATGTAAGTAGTGAATAGTGCATTTTAACAGATATTATTTATGTTTATGAAAAACTGGTGCATGAGATTATTAAGTGAATTACTTGATATGAATGCTATGAAGCATCATTGTCAAGGGTGTGGAGAGCTTGTTAAGAACATGCGCAGATTCTTAACTAGGTCTTAAAATGTCTGTGTAACATTGTAATAAGAACAAACATCCCTCGACCTCATTATTATCAGGAAGACGAAGGCATCTTAGCATTAGGCATTACAGACTATACTAGTCAGTTACACTGGGGTTTAAAAAAGGGAAGGAGAAACCTATCTACTTAGCTCTTTTGATCACATAAAATCTCTTCCCTCATTCTTTACATTTCTCTTATCTCCTGTTTATTTTAGGGTCTGGCAGTCAGAGGCCGTCACAAATTGCACTGTGTACATTTCATGCATTCCATCTTAATTCTGTGCAAATCGCCCATTAACTCCATTCAGCTTCTCAACAGTAAAAGCTGCTGAAGCAGTCATCTTTAGACAAACAGCAGGGTAATGTAAGCAAATGTATATCTTTGAAAGATTTGCGAAGTGTGTCATTCCATTATGTGGTCATGTAGAGTTATAAAATGGGTCGGGTTGCTGTGGAGAATAAAAATTGTGCTTTAGTGTAATTGCTGCTTTTTGAAATGACATCATGTCTCTTATCAATATGTATAGCTTTAGCTGCATGACCATGAATTTCATTTATGTATTTTAATTTATTTTTTCATTTTGTATAATAGTTCAACTGTCTCCTATAAATAGTGTCTGAGCTCCATTACAAACACTGAATCAAGAATGAAATGCAGAAGTGCTGGTGGTGTAACATGATTTTATTTGAACAGTCTAGTTTACCTTTTACCTAATTTTACCTAAATTCATTTTTTTAACTTAGTATTGGCTTAACTAGTAGCCAGATGCTTAACTAGTAGCCAGTAGCCAGAATTTACAGTTCCATGTACTAGTCCAAAAGGCTGCATGGTTAAGTATGCAGTCATGCTTCTTTTCCAGCTCTATAGCTTTATCCATATTTTTTAGGCTTTATCCACATTGCAAAAGTGATGTGTTCAACAGCAAAGATGGTTCCAATCAGAAATGGGTTAGCTATTGTGCCGCGAAGCATTCCTGGAGGCACATAGCCAACATCAAAGACTATACAGAGACAGGGCACACATTAGCTGGCTTGCAGACTTGATCATGGGAACTTTTAGGAGATTGTTTTAAGTCTCATTAAATAGCTTACCCTGCAGCCTAAGTATTGCTTTTATTGTCTCATTCCACTTTTCTCTTAAATGACACTTTTCTACATTTGCATAAGCGTTGATGCTTGTTTTTTATAGCTAATATTCTGAAGCACTCATCACAAAGCATTTTTGTTCTGAACAGACGGAATGTTGTTCTGAATGTTGTTCTATTCTCTAAAAAAAAAAAAAAAAAAAATCTATTCTCTATTCTATTCTGTTCTCAAATTTAAGCCCTCAAGGCATATTATATATTTTATTTTGGAATCTTAAAAAAATGAATATATCAAGCTGCAGGTTATGAAAGATCCTTTTTGAAATGCTTACCATGCATGAGATACTTAATGAATGAGGAAGAGAAAAAGATGTCAGGGCACTGTGGATAGCATTTATAGGCTAGTATAAATGATTATTATTCTTAAAAAATTATTTTTCTGAGTCATTCATGAAGTAGTTATATCTTTATCAGTGCCCCAAGAAAAATTGTAGGGGGCACGGTCACTAGATTTTTCCTAATTTAAAATGCCAGTTTGATTCATTAAATCAAAATAACTATAGTGATAGGATGAAAAAATGCTTGTGTTTCATGTTTTCATTTAGCCAATACAAGCTGCAGGTTGAAAAAAGCTATTCAGAACTGGCTGAATTGAGTGTAAAGAATTCAAAATCAGGCAGAAATATTCATGGATGATGTATTCTTTGCGGAAACAGTTGCACACAGTATGCTGACACACCACAAATTTTGGCCGGCTTTATAGGGCTTTGCAGGCATATCCATGTTTAAACGGCCCATTGACTTTCCCTCCTGTTTGGGATATGGTTAATCTGCTATACAGGTGCCCATTAGTTGTACTGTTCCGCTTGACTTGTGGCCACTGAGCATGTTCTGCACCCCAGCAGTGAGTTTTTGTGATCACAGATTGCCTATATTCTTATCCTTATTTTCAGCGCATCTGCTCTGACCAAAGCTGCAGGACAACAGCCAGAAGTGTCATTGGTAATTTAAAAGACACATTCTATGTTTAAGTCCCTGTGAACTCATGTCACATTTTTTAACAGTGTGAGAAACACATTCTGAAGTAAGCTTTCAGCTGGGTTGTGTAACTGCTCTATTTTGGGCCTGAAAGTTCTCTGGACTTAGATTTCTTAAAGGATCTGTGGGTGGGTTTAGATGCTCTGTAGTGTGCTTCATGGTAATCCTCTGTGTTATTGCCTTTTTCCTGCCATTCAAGTGAAAGGCAGAGTATGTGCAGTGCAAAACCAGTCTCAGATTTGTGTTGTGCAAATCATATAAAGGATTCTATGAGAAAAGCCAAAGTGAATGAATGTTCCTCCACACTAGTAGTGCTCCACAGGCCATGGGAAGCCCTGGAGAGGGAATGATCTATGGTTCCATCCTCCATAGCAGCCAGAAAGATGACCAGAAAATGGGAAGCATCTTGGCACTGGCATGGCGCCATCTGCCCCACAGCATGTCTCCTATTAACGTACACTAGGCTCCGTTCGTCTGGAGGTCATGGGAGGTTTGTCAACCCCCGTGCATCCTTGGGAGTCACGGCTGGCCATGAGACAGGCGTGACAGCGGTGGTAGGAGATGCTCTTTAATCTCTGAATGGAAGCAGGCTGCGGAGCAGTATGTAGCGTCTGCAGCTCATGGAATACTGCTGTGAATGCTGGGAAGACTTCAGGTTCAGTTACAATTGAATTAGCCCCTGGATCTGTGAAACATAGAGTTTGTGAATACTCAGAGGGGTACTTGGAGAGACTTGCGAACTATGAAATGCTCCTCCGCAACTCTTCTTGCTTTATCCAATTACAAGCATGCCCTGTTATTTATTATGCTGTATGCTGCAATGTTAGGGTTTTTTACTTCAGTACTTCATTATGTTTTAGCTAAATCGACTCAGTTCATATCTCTTTTTAGGGAATATGAGATGTCATGCAAAAAAAGACACAGCGTTTGACAGACTGACAGTGTCTTGCCCTCTCCCTCTTTGGTCTCTCTCTCAGATCTTTTCCCCTCAATCCTGTCCTCCCCAGAGTAGGGATGTCAGGAAGATTAGTGTCCAGCCAGTTTTGCCATGGTCATTCCCTGACTCTCTTTCTTCCTTCATTCTCTCCCCCCCCCCCCCCCCCCACCCCACCACACCCCACACCCCCAAACCCCCTTCAGCTTCCAGGACATGTAGGCTCACTTTAACAAGCCCAAATCTGAGAGAAAGAGGTTGCTCCCAACTACATTTTTATGCTCTGGTTTGAGTTCTGCAACGACTTCAAGAGCACATGGAAACGTGACAGTAAGAACATCTCCAAAGAGAGGCTAGTAGGAGTGCAGTCCTCTCAGAGTGTAAGTGCTGCTGTTCTTAGCATGTAGTCTTTTACTCAGTGTGGCTAGAAATGAGAACAGGCAACAAGGTATGATAGAAGGAAAACAGCTGTTCTGCTATATTGGTCTAATGGTTTATTGGTGTGTCAATAAAAGACGGCAGGTATTTTATTTATTCTCTGCATCTTAAAAACATCCAGTTAAACAAAAAATATTTTCTCAATACATTGTTTTTTTCTGTATTTAAAATCTAGAATATATTTAAACTCAAAGAAGAATTCCTATTTTTTAATTCAGCATAACTGAATGGTTGAAATGTTAATAAAGTCATGGAGTATGCAATGAAATGTTTGATGCCTATAAATGCTTCCTCACAGAAAGTTATGAATACAGTGTCAGATGTATGAGACAATATTTCACATTATATTTATTGCATTTAAAGATGCTCTCTATCCAGACTTTCATTTTTCTTAATTACAGGGACAGTCCCCTTGGAGCAATTTAGGGTTAAGGCGGTTCAGGACTCAGGACTCAGGAACACAATGGTGATAGTGCTGGAGATGGGATTTGAACCTATGATCTCATGGCACATGAGCAAGTGTCCTGCCACTAGATGAACACCACCATCACATTTTACAGTCAATGAGATAAGATCTAAATTATCATCTATTCAGGAAGGTGGAATGCATAGCATACAGTTATTAGGTATATATTCATTGTGTGGACTATTTTCATCAAATCACTTCTGAATTTTTTACATTTACAATAATTTAATAAAATGGCAATCGAATAAAATTATGTGGCAGTGTGGTGCAGGCAACGCTTTCAGACTCACAGCGAGAAGGTCCTGGGTTTGATTTCCAAGCAGGGGATTCCACATCATTTCTGTGTGGAGTTTGCATGTTCTTCCCATGTCTGTGTGGGTTTCAGGGTGTTCCAGTTTTCTCCCACCTGAGACAAATCAGGTGGATTGGAGATGCTAACGTTCTCCTAGTTTTGAGTGTGTGTTTGTTCGTTTTGTCTGTTCTGCAATGGACTGCAACATGGTGCTTCCTCTCACACAACTACCAAACAAGGCTTTACTAGGAAAAAATGATTGGAGTGAGGAGTGAAAATGGGAGTGGAATTATATTCAAATGGTGAAGAATCGATGTTCTTTCCTTTGATGACTGCTTCAAGGTTCTTTAAGAGCTCAGGCTACAATTTAAAAATATCCATTGTCAGTTTGGAGTTTAGTACACAGACATGCAAAAAGGTTAAAATCATATAACTGATTTTACATTTAATAAAATGCCTCAAAGTTCATTAATTTAAAAACACCATGAAAAAGAATCTGTTTGAATTATGTAACAAGATTAACTAAAATACCATGAGGATCACTGCACCAGCCTCCATACGTCATTATTTAGCTTTTACAGTCTTTTTTAAGCTTCACACTTCTATCTCTTAGAGCACCTTCTGTTCTAGTTTTCAATTCAGCCCAATATGTTGGTGCCTCAACACATGCCAGACTCTGAGTTTCTTAACACCTACTGGTCTCTTACTGGTTTATGGAGGACCAGTATGAATTTGTATAACAATAAAATAAAGTGCTTGTGTTTCTAAGTTCAGGGGCATTTCGCGCTGAAGGCACTAGTACAGTGTCAAAGCTGGAGTCTAGATTTACAACCTCGCCCCTGACCTGTGTCGTCCACTTAGGGGGGCATCCCACTGGGGGGACAGCACCTCTTCCTGCGGCCCCCTACTTTATTGGTGTAGCATGAGGCTGCTAGTGAGCGTATGAGGATGTCTTAAACCGTGTTCTAAGCTGTCAGTTTGAAAACACTTTACAGCTTCTGTTGCACGTTCATGGATTCATCACTCTTGGTAACATGTAGCCTAAGATTCATCATTCCAGATCCTTTTCTGTCATTTTTCTTGACTTGAAGAGACATAGTTGCAAACCAGAACCTTCTCCAGTCAAATAAACAACAAAAGTATGAGCCTGGCTTATTAAAACATCTCCTTTCTTCTTGGGAAGGAAGTTTAACTTTTTCAAGCCTCACAGTGTGCATGTGCTTTCTCTACCTGTTAAAACAAACAACTTATTTGCTTGAGATTATTCAGAGAAAAAGCTGTAAAACTACACAAGCGCTTACATGGACATTTTGTTGTCTTTAAATAAGAAAAATAAATTGTTCTATTTAAATGATCCATTATTAAACACAGCCTCTTCTTTTGTATTGCAGATATTTGGAGGGATTTTTATAATGATTAGTGAAAATATGTTCTAGACAAATGTTATTCATTTCAATTTTTAGATTGATTTGTTATTTATATACGTTTTTTTGTTGTTAGGGAAGGATTGCCTGTGCTGAATGTACAAACATCGAAGCAAATAGAAGAGAGTGGAGACCAAGAAGGTCAATGCCAACAGTCTGGTGAGAACTTGTGAACATGCACACACGCACACGCACACACACACCCACACACCCACACAAGTGCACATTTTTTGAGAAATGCTTTAAAAGAACATATTAACTCTAGTTCCCTAAAGAATTAAACTGTTTTTATAAATAAGCTAAATGTGTCACTGTATCACATCACGTAATTTTTACCAGTTTCATACTTCTAAAGTGTGCTAATGAAATAATATAGCTTATTCATTAAATGATATACCATTTCTCTTTTACAGAAAGAGAGGCTGAGGCAAAAAGAAGCAAGTGTGTCCTCCAGCTGAAAACGAGAGAAGGGAGAAGGAGAACTTTACATCCTTTTCATCACTTACTTTAGGCAGAAAAGAGAGTCCACAGAGCAGTGCACCATAACAGCATCCAACAACTTTGAAAAAGACTATCAGCACAATGGAGATGCTAGATTTTCTCCTTTCCACATGTGCGATCAGTGGCGTCAAGACTGCTCAACAGTACTTTCTGTGTGAGACTCTCATTAAAGATGTTGGAGGTCTGCTGATGTATCTCTTCATCACTACACCAAGGACTCTGATATATCAAGAGTGGTGATTCTTTGCTTCTGCAGTAGGCCACTACAGTTGCGCTTCTCGAGACGGTTGATGGTAAATCATACTACTGTAGCAACACTTGCAACTCCAGCATAGTACTCCAGTTATTTAATTACAAATTATGTGGTGTAAACCTCACTAGTCTAGCAAAACTTCACAGTGGTAAAGAGGTGTTGATAAAGCAATATGCTGAAAAGACAAATCAAAAGGTTTGGAAGGAATTAATAAATGGTGTGTTTTACCTGTAAGCTGAGACTCCATTGATTCACTTTGAAACGGCTTGTAGTTTTGTTGTTTTTCCTTTCTCATCCTCCACCTAAGCAGTCAAAATGGAAGAAACTCAGATATCATCTATACTAAAACATCTCTTTCATACCTGAAGTGCATTGAACCTTATTTGTTCCTTACTTTCCCATAAAGCAGTCATGACCTTTGAGACACACATTGTCCATTAAGCAGAGTGTATTTATTTGAATGGCACATCAGTAAACGAATGGCTATGGCCAACAGAACCTGTGACAATAAGAAAATATATAGCCATAGTCTTTATTTATAAAAGATATATATTTATCACAAGAAATGGATGAATTTATTAATGCCTTAAGTGTTTCTCATCATTACTAAAACATGTCTGCTTGTGATTTTTGGGTTTTGCTTGATGGTCAAAGGAAGGCAGGGTTTGGGAAAGTGTTTGACCAAGTGGAAATGTTTATTCTTATCTAGAAATTAAATCTTTTAAAAACATCTTTTTTTATTTAACATCATCAACACTGTTTAAAATTAAAAACAAGTGAGCTCTTGGACTTTAAAATTTTTGTTTGTTGGACTTCAGTACATTTGTGGAAAACTGATTATAATCAATTGTCAAACTAGAATAAGTTAACTTGCTAAAATAAAAAGGACTTTATGACTCAGTTTGAGTAACAACATTTATGTTTTATTCATTTTCTTCTAGTTGGTAGTACTTTCAACAGACAGTCCTACCATATTTACTCCTGCTGACCTCTGGTTATGGCTGTGGCATCACTGGGATTGCAGTTCAGGATTTCCTGATGACAGTATGAATGTTTAGACAGCTGTACCATGATAAAGTCAGATTATCATTTTAAAGTCAGATTGAACATTTCAAACCTGTATTGAACATCTGTTGACAATCACACCCTGACTGTTTATCCAGGAGAGGCTGAGCTTGACCTTGATTATGTGTCGGTAGATTCCCAGCTAGTGAGGTAAATAAAACAGACAACTTTAGGCCCTTTAAATTACTGACAGAGTTGGAAGAATTTTGACTTAACTAAGAAGGAATGTAACTTCGCTGTCAAGAAAAACTGTAATAAATTCCATTACCATTTTAAGATGAGCTGACAGAAACAGAAAGTCACTCATAATTGCATAGTTTAATAGATCCTTCTTCTCTGGCCAGAGGTTCTAAATACTGACCATCCATAACATTAAAACCATCTAATTCTGTTTAGATGCCACCAAAACAGCTTTGACCAGTAGGCATGCCACCAAAACAGCTTTGACCAGTAGGCATGGACTCAACAGTTCCTCTGCAGATCTGAGGAGTAATCTGGCACCAAGACATTAATGATAGTCCTGAAAGTTGTG
Source organism: Hepsetus odoe (assembly GCA_017165825.1). NCBI lineage: Eukaryota > Metazoa > Chordata > Actinopteri > Characiformes > Hepsetidae > Hepsetus > Hepsetus odoe. Next base: position 9,808,474 of record CM029374.1, on the reverse strand, counting down.
AGGGCAGGCCTATGTGGGTCAGACTACTGTTCACACACCCCCACAGTGTGATTGCGATCTGCGATATTTGAAAGCAAAGTCAACATGTTAAACCTTTTTTATGTTCCTCACTCATTCCTTAACAGTTTTTTGCAGGCAAGGTACATTTTCCTGCTAAATAAGACCACTGCCGTTAGTGAATACCATTCCAATAAAGAGTGTACTTATTCTGGAATGTTTAGATAAGGGACAAGTCCACATTATATGGCTAGTACTTTTATTGCTGCATTTACATGTTTCTCTTATGCAACAGATTTCTTTGTATCAGTGGCTCCCAGGCCAGATAGCCACTGTGTCGTCAGTGACTAGCACTATGCACCTTTCTTTTATGTGCAGTATGAACTCTCTGTAGATTTTGCTACAGTACCACTTCTGTGAGATCAGACCATGTGCATCACTGAATCTTAGGTGCCCAAGACATGACTCTGTTGCTGGTTCAGCAGTTCTCCTTAGACAGGTTTTGGTAGATATTTACCACTGCCTTCTGAAAACAATCCTAACATTACACGTGCCCATTTTTTTCTGGCTTTCAGCTCATTAACAAGAACTGACTGTATACTTGCTGCTAGATAATCAATGTTATTTTCCTCGCACTCCAAGTCAGTGGTTTTAATATTGTGCTGATCAGTGAATGCTGCTTATATGCCAACCTCTTCCTGCATTTCTAGAACATAAACAGTAACCTTTCATTGTCACTTTATATATATCCATCCATCCATCCATCCATCCACTATCTGCCGCTTGTCCCAAACGGGGTCGCGGGGAGTGCTGGAACCAACCCACGCATTACCAGGCTTTGCTTTTTTGTTTATCCCTTGGCATTCTTACATTCTTACATTCTCAGTGCCCCACTCAACACTTTTCTCTGTATAGAGGAAAATATACCTTATATATATATATATATATATATATATATATATATATATATATATATATATATATATATATTATATATATATATATTATATATATATATATATATATAGTCACATATATATAGATAAACAAAGCATAGACCTTGCATCATCTGGACCCAAATCTTTCTTTTCTAAATGTGGTTTTGTCTGATTCTGGTCTGATTGTTTTTTGTGTGTGTGTGCATATTTTCAGCAGTGACTAGGAACCACATTATAAGTACAAGTACCCTCTTAAAGGTAATAAGGGGTTAAAAAATTGGTTTATTTATGTTTTTTTAATTAGGCCATGGACACCTTCAAAATCATAGATATGAATTTATAACACATAATTTAAAAGCTGACAGTGAATTGTACTGTATGGTGCAGTACAATTGGAGCAGTGAAAGTGAAAACATTGTGGCTACAATGCAGCACACAGTGCACCACAGCAGCAGGGCAGCGATAGCCTATAGGTTAGGGACTAGGCCCCAGGATCAGAAGGTTGTGGGTCCAAATCCCAGAGCAGTAGGTTGCCCTGAGGTACCCTTGAGCAAGTTAACGTCCCCATAACTGTTCAACGGGCACTTTAAATAGTTGCCCCCTGCTGCACATGTGTATGGGTAAAAAGCAGAAGTTGAATTTGTGTGCTGTGCCGTATTTCACAATGACAAGAATTGTCACTTTCACAACAAAATTCTTTCTCTGCATTTAAACCATACTCTATGTGCAGCTGGGGGCTGCCATACATCTGGTGCGCGGGGAGCAGTTATGGGCACGGTACCTTGCTCAAGCGCATTCTCAGCGCATTCTACTGATCTGGGATTTGAACCCATAACCTTCAGATCATGAGGTCTAGTCCCAAAGTGCCAAAGAAAGTAATATCAGTAACCACCAAGATGTCAGCTTTAGCAGTGTCACATGAATCGTTGTCTGCCAAACAAGACGTTTCTTTGGTTTGTGTTATTAACTGCTTATTAATGACTTGTAAGATGTTTGTGAACCAATTATTCACCACAAATAAACAAACTTAACAACTAACAAACTCTTTAAATAAGGGTACACTAAGGGTGGTCTTATTGTAAAGTAGTGTAAGTTTGAGATTTAACTACACTGTGCAGAACTACTGAAATGACCCTGTATTAGAAAAGTAGCTGTTTATTTGATTTTCTCAAAACAGAAACAGCTTTTCTGGATTGCCCAGTTCAGGCTTTAAATACAGTGCTTTTCAAAAGTTGTTGATACAAGTTGTTGACACATAAGCACTTTCCAAAATTTAATGACATATAAATGACTATATACTACTATACTATAACTATATATTTGGGTAGTAAGCATTTATTAGACAGAAAGAAAAACATAAATGAACAGAATGCTGTAGTTTTTATGTGTTAAGCACGTCAGCATTACTGTTTCAGAGGTGCCAGAATTTAGAGTTACCGATCAAGACTTCTCCATTAAATTATTTAATTACTACAGGTAATGCAATTCAGACAGGATTTCAATTAAATTATTGTTGTTGTTCTTTTTCTTCTTCTTCATTCTATAGTGTTCTGAAAAGCCAAATACAATTTCACCTTTTCATAGCTCCTGAAGAATTAAGTTCAGCACTGTATAAATAAATGAGAAATATAAACTGTATAAACTCACTCTCACTCATTTTCTGAGCAGCTTGTCCTGATTAGGGTCAGGGGCAGTGCTGGAGCCTATCCCAGCTCTCACAGGGTGAAAGGCGGAAAAACAGCTTGGACAGGTCACCAGTGCATCGCTGGGAAGACACACAGACAAACACCTTCACACTTAGGAGGCAATTTATCATCTCCTGTTCACCAGCGTGTCTTGGACTATTGAAGGAAACCGGAGCTCGCAGAGAAAACATACACAGACACGGGGAGAACATGAGAACTCCATGAAGAAAGGATCTGGACAGTCCCGTCTGGGAATATAACCCAGGATCTTCTTGCTGTGAGGTGCCCACTGTATAAACCGTTACTAAAAAATGGAATTTAAATTAAATATCCAGTGAACATCATACAATCCCAGCTAATAAAGTTTATAGTGAATACAACAGGACTATTTGCTATGTTGTGGAAATTCGGGATTTGGCTACATATTTAGTTAATCTTAAAATTTAGCCATATGAGTTTTATTATATGTTTCAAGGGTCACAAAAGTGTCCCACTGAAATATGCTTAAAGGGAAGAGGGAGAGAAAAAAAGTTAATTTTGGACTTTTTAAGACTGTTTTAGATGGCAATTACTTTTCGCTTTCAGCACTGTGTTTCCAGGAAACACACACCATGGTCCTTGGTACCATGGACTTTTTTTTTTTTAAAGTTATGTAATGTAAAATACTTTTTTGATTAATACTTTTAATGGGCCAACACTTGAGGAAATACAGCTCCCAGCAAAAATGGAGAAACAAAATAAATTCAACAAAGCAGGATACTTACCTAATAAACAAGATTCATTAGTACCATTTAAAAAGGCTTTATTTGAAATAAAATAAGAATTCTTATGAATCATGTCTGAGGTTTCTAATCGTCACAAATCTTTATAAGAACAAGCTATACGAAAAAAATAATCATTTCACTCTTGTGGCAAAAGCATGTTCACGGCAAACATAAAAATAAAATACATTAAAAAGTACCTGCTATACTACATGCATCCTATTCAGACAAATGAAATAATTGTCCTATTCATTATTTTTTACAGGTCAGCATAATTCCACATGGTGGAAACCCTGTTCCAGCACTCCCCCTAACTGTCCGTGCTATATGATGATAATAGGCAACATGCTCTACCAGCTCACCCTGATCCACCCAGAGTGTCTGCTTTTCAAATTCACACTGCACTTCTTGGTATGTATTAACCTTGGATTTGGCTTGTCCTGTGCAAAGTAAACTACCTGAGGATTCAGTCATTGCTCATCCTTACAATTATTACCAAATCACTATATATATATATATATATATATATATATATATATATATATATATATAAAAAAGGAGAAGGGGACCAGTGAATACTGGTTGTGGGTGTTTGATGAGTCACTATGCTGATGCACCCCACTTCTATGTAATAAGGGTGGCCATTTGCAGCACAAATGGAGGGGGAACAACATGGTATTTTTCTGAAAATGCAGTTGCCCTCAGAGGGTTAGCTTCAGCGAGCTAATTAGCTAGCTACGAACAATTGCAATGCAAGTTTTTTAGGATATATAAGGTCAATATATAAGCTGCATTTAAGCTTTGGTTTAAGTTTTTGTTAGTTTGTTTTTTTTTTGTTTTGTTCTTTTTTTTTTGCTGTACAAAATTAAAACACTCTTCCTTACTGAACGGGGTGCAGAGGCATGATTAGGGACTAGGCACCATGATCTTCTGATTTAAGTTTGATTCCCAGGGAAAGTAGGTTGTCCCTGAGTAAGGTACCATCCCAGTTCTTCTTACTGGGTGTTGAATATGGCTGCACTTGGTATTTTGCAGAGAAGCATTTTGTTGTGGTTCACTGCATTCTGCTGTGTATTCACAATGGCACAATAGTCACTTTCACTTCGCTTTTATTTATCTAGTCTTTCCAGCTAAAATGTTGTTTTGGAAAGTAGAGTAACTTTTCAGTGAAACTTCAGAATTAAACCTTATTTTTTAGCCAGTTTTGGGCAGTGTGACGTCAGGGCTGTACTGATTGCTGATTGGTTGGTGAGCTGAGGAGCTCATTGGCTGTACTCCCTGTGGACAAGTTCACCAGATACAATTGGAAAGTACTTTGAGGGTCTTCTTCTTGCTTTAATTAACAAAACATCAGTTTAAATATTTTATGCGGCAGCTTTTGAACGAGTCAAAAAAAAAAAAAAAATCATCAGACATTAAAATTTTGACCAAAAGCTTTTAACCCTTCTTGTTACACTCACTTGGGAGCGCCCTCTAGCGTCTATTGAGGGTTTGATTCAGGAGCGCGTGTGAAAAGTCTTCTCACTAAAGATTCTCTGGAGCAAATCGAAGTTGCACTTGGTCGTGGCGTTTTATGTACTTTGATTCAGCGCCAATAAACTGGGAAGCTTAGCTCGCAGAGGCAGCATCGCAAACGGCACTCCCCAAAAGGGATGCTACCTCAGTCCAGATCAATGGAGATGCAGCGGCACTGCTTGACGCGCTGCACGCGCTTCTTCTTAGTGGGCGGCTGCTGGTCAGGGCAGTGGAGCGTGTAGGTCATGGTGGTGAAGCGGCGCGGCTTGCAGAAGGAGCACGACTGGAAGGCCCCCTCCTCGTCGGCCCGTACGTGGCGCGGGATGTAGAAGGAGTTGCACTGGCCGTAGCAGAAGCGGTTGAGGATGGTAATGCTCATGCAGCCTTCCTCTTGCAGCGTCTGCTTCAGTGGCTGCGTCTTGCACCAGTCACGCTTCAGGTAGCGCCGCTCCGTCACGTGTAGTGCCTCCTGGCTCGACTCCAGCACCTCCTCAGCGGAGGAGGAGGAGGAGGAGGAGGAGGGGACTGAGGGCGAGGAGGAGGAGGACGCACGCCGGCGCTCGGACTCGTTGGCGCTGCTCTTGGCCGGGTGAGGAATGGCGCCCTGAGCGCCGCGGCTCCCTTTCGCGTCAGCCGCGCGCCACAGCAGCGCAGAAGCCAACAACAGCAGCGCGCACAGGAAGCGTGACGTATCCGCCATCCTGAGTACAGGAAAACATAGAAAAGCGGTCAGGAGACTCTCTGAGAAACACAACTCCAAACCGTTCTTAACTGAACCGCTGACAACTTACATGAACGTGAATGCGCAGAAAAGATGTACTGCGCGTTTCTAGCGCAGTAATAAACACAGAAACGCGTGAGAAAGTGCCAGCAGGAACTAGAGCTAACGATGCAGGCCGGTATGAGTGATGACCTCACTAAGATCCAAGTGCACTAAACCATCAAAATAATAACAATAATAATAAAAACAACACTAAGCACGTATGGCATTAACCAGAAAACATATACTTTCTACCGGAGCACCAGAGTAAGAGCGTCAACCCGAACAGCATCACGCCTGCTGGTCGGTCACAAACACGAACCTGAGTAGATCAGCATTAACGTTATTAATGATAATCCACGACTTAGTGTTCCTTTCTGCTTTAATTCAGCGGGAAAGCTAAATATAGTGGATGTAGATGTAGCAATAAAGTAAAGCGAAATCACTTTTCTGTTCGCCAGTAGCGCATGAACGTAAATAACCATAAAATAGGTAAAATCCAGTTCAGCTTTTTCCGTTTTTGGTAAAACCCTGATTAAAGTTCTGTTCAGCAAGTATGTAAAGCATTTAAACAGTCGACCATGTTTAACATTTTTATTTTATTCAATTCTGACAAGCTAAACTAAGTGTGATGTTTACCGTTGCGGTTCCGACGGGGGAAATTATGTTTTTGGCTCTGTCTTGCGATTACAATCTTCTTCTGAATCTGAACCATGTAAAATGTAATTAACGTTATGGGGTTTTTATTATTTATTTATTTATTTATTTATTTATTTATTTATTTAATTACTTTAGCCGCCGTGCAAAGTGAGTCGTTACTTAGCAACCAGTGACCAGTGGAAGGATACAGTAATTGTGAAAAGTCATGCTGTTGTCACAAAAAGCGGCGCCGTTATAATACCTCTCAACCAATCAGCATGCGCCGTTGGAACTAACTGATGAATATTCATTTGAAGCACACGGACATTTTTAGTATAAAAGATGTTCATCCCAGTATTAATCCCAGTATTAAAATAAAGTTTGATCAAGCTGGAAAAACCCAGCGGTGTTGATTTTAATGCATGCTATTGAATATCATTTAAATTCGTTAAAAAAATATTCTAGTTAAACAGCACTCATTATGCTCTCTTTGTAATAAAACCTGCAGCTGTTTGCTGATGCTGATAGAAAAGTGCCACCGATTTTTTTACATTTCAATGGTTCAGAATAAACAAAATCATTCAGATGTGACAAGAACCACACATCCAAAGAGTTGATGCCCTTAAAACCTCCTTCACAGAAAGTTATTACACAAATAGTTATGAATGTCCTGCCTCATGCTTGTGACACTGCTTCGAAATCACTGATATTGATTTGGGCCTGAAACATACTTTAAAAATCTATTTATGCTGGAGAAATATTTCCCACTTTTACACTGCACTTCACTTGTGGATTGACTGGACGTTTTAGATAGTTATGAAATGGCTTTTCTTGTGTTATAGACATTACATCCTTTAGTTCCTATCGCCATCATTGGAGAAATCTACGACAGTAAGTTGTAGACTGTGAAAGTACCATTTTCCATCAAACTCTGAATTAATTATTATCTTTGGTTTGCAGAAATGTTGAAAGTGAAATTATCAAGAAAAGCACACTGTGAAAAAATGTGATTTATATTATGTTGCTCTCTCTGAACAAATACCAAGGCCAAAACATTCCCCGCAGCAGTCAGTGGTGCCTGCCGTTATAGGAGAAACTGTACTCATGTACAGTCATCCAACCATTTTATCTGCACTTTCATACGAAGGTTGAAGGGTGTGATGGTTTAAGTTGTCATTGACCTGCTGTACACTAATGGGTAAAGATAGTTGTTACCTACATTAGCCATGTAGCTCCATTGAGAAACAAATGTTAATACGACAAGCGTATATTTCTGTGAACTGGGTTTTTATTCTTGCTCAGTTTTTTAAAAAAGTGATCTCATGGATGATCTCAAAAGAAGGGCCTCATCAAAACTACTTTTAGACACTTTTAAGCATGGAAAAATTAATGCACTTTTTGGAAATGTGTTTTTCCACTCTGCTGGCAAGGGCTTAACAATGAGATCATGTGCATAAGACACAAGTGTGATCTCAGACTTTAAGAGATGTAAACTGATGTCCAGAGCAGTTGTTTTAGGTGCGTATCAAACTAATGATCTAAGTGATAAAAATTGTAGACTGCGGCCAAACAGAAAGTTTTCCTATGGTACGTGCTTTCTTCATACAAAAAGTGTCCTTAAATAAAAAAGTGAGCTATGACCACAAATAGAGCCACTAAAAGCTGCGGTCACAGAACTTTTAGCATGTGAGTCTTCAGATAGGAGCCCTCCTTTAAAAAGGTCTGGCCATCAATCCTATGTGTTGGAGAGCCTCCAGCTTTGCCTTTTTGCCAGTTTGCTCTCTGTGCACCAGGCTTTTTCCTGTATAACAAGTGTGTTTAAGAGGAATGATGCCCCTTTTTTTTCTTATTTGCACTGAACACTCAGATCAAAAATATGTAAAGCAGCCATTGGAATGACTGGTTATAATTTTCTTCTTTAATTCATGGTCAAATAAGGATTTTTGTTGAAGATCAATAATCCCAATGTGACTCTGAAGGCTAGCTGTGCAGGTATAAATCTCATGCTTGAGTTCTGTGGTTTGGTCCATTTTTGGGAATAAGCTATGTTTTGTGATCCAAGAGTTCAAAAATGAATAAATAAAAAAAACGAGTGTAGAAAAAAGTTAAGAATGGACAGCAAACCAAAAATCCCAAAATTAAGGTTCAGAGCAGACTGACGGGGGGAGGATTATCAGGATGTGAAGAGACTGATAGTATGATGCTATACCAAAGGATACATTAGAAGCAGTCTGCCCATCAGCTCATATCATCAGATCCCTCGCTGCTGCCCAGGAAAGCACCCTGAGAAGAACCACCACCTAAGACGTACAGGGTTGATTTCAATCTTGCAGGCTTCATTCCTGTCCAAGTGACCTTCTTGAAACACTAATCTTAATTCATTCCTGCTCACCAAGAGCTTTTCCTGCACACCTTAAAAACCAGGTAACGTATTGCATATGTTGAAATGAGCAGCTGTTATAACGTTGCTGTCATAGAAGAATGTTGTATTGCTAAAAAAAAGTACCTTTAACTTCCAGTAAAACGTAATGCCATTTCTACTGGTCTGTACATCATGAAATTTTGACCAGCTAAAAACAACACCTGAAACCTTTAAATAACAAAGAAAAATAATAAAAATGGATATTTGAGGTCTTATTAATGAGGCTTGTCATACCTAAAAAATAATAGGTACCTTCTTTTGGACCGTAGAACCCTCAGGCTGAGAACACAGACAGTTTGTACATCTTCAGAGCAGAACAGCAGGGACGAGTTCTCTCACTTGCTGTTGTCCTGGGACAGGGCAGACAAGGCAAAGTGGTCTTTTTTTTTTTCTAGAGGGAATCCCAAACAGAGGTGTGGGGCTAACGAGTGTCAGCAGGAGAGAGGGAGAAAAAGAGGGGAGAGAAGGTGACAGAGGGAGAGGGAATCAAAGAGAGAGGTGGTAAGGTTTAAAGCTTAGGGATGCATGGAGAGGTATATATTAGAAAGAGGCAGAAAAAGGGAGGTTATAGGTTTACAGAGAGAGAGAGAGAGAGAGAGAGAGAGAGAGAGAGAGATGATATACCTAATCGCTTACAGAGCGAGAGAGAGAGAGAGAGAGAGAGAGAAAGAGAGAGAGAGAGAGAGAGAGCAGTGAGGGTTAATCCAGACTGTAGCTGCGCTCCTCCGGCTCCTTTTTAAATGGGGGCCCGTTGAGTCGGACGCTGCGCTTCCTGCACCTTATTGGCTCCGTATAAACTCACCGCCCCCACCAGACCCACGGCGAGGAGCGGGACTCAGAGAAGCGGCGATGAGGAGAGCAAGAGGAGGAGGAGGAGGTTGATGAGGGCTGAGGAAAGTCTTAAGGAAGCAACAGGATGGTAAAAATGACGCACAGTGCAGAGAGAAAGCCCTGAAGGAGCAGTTCTTCCTCCCCTCCTCATCCAGAACAGTTACCTGCTGAAATCCCACCAACCAGCATCCTAATTTCATACCTAATTAAGAATCAATGCAAAACTCCTGGAGCAAAACCTCATATCTCCACAAAGAAAGAACCAATTATATCATTGTGGCTTATATATATAGTTTTGTGTATTTCAAAATCCACAGGGAATGCCAGTATAATTTGTAGTTCCTGTTCAATACCCTTGACTAATTAAAGCTTCATTAATTAAAATTCTTCTGACTTTTTAATACATTTATTTAAATGTATTATGATGTTAGACTGTATTACTGGAAAAAGTAAAAACGTGCCATGGCTTTTAGTGATAATTTGCTAAAGTGCCCAACGCTTTCTGCAGTAGATTTTAAAATCTATTTCTCAGGTGCCTTGTCAGTTTTCTCAGTGATATATATATGCGTGTGTGTGTTTGTGCGTTTACATATTTATCACAGTAAACGGAGAATGATTTGTGCTGCGCTGGATCGAACTGCCGGTCTTGACTGAAGCGCATGCCCTGGACAGGACGGGAGTCTTTCTGAAGTGAAGAGAGTCGGTAGATCATCAAAGGCGTTCACGGCGCGCGCCATGAGGATCTGAGGGGGAAATGTGAGAGCGAACAGATATCCCCTATAATAAAGCCCACGGACGCGTTCCCATCACTCGATTAGGTCTTCCTGTGCTTTTACTGAATCACAGCCAGGCTCTGTACACCCCGCAGTGCTCCGACATACACAAGGTTGGTCAATTCTGCGTTAATTTCAGTATCTAAACACGTGCTTTTTAGTCGTAGTCTACTAACAAACTAAGTAATTAAGCCCTTTCCCAGACCCCGATTAAACCTACTCACATGTGGTACCACAATTTAGATCCATGGCCGGCTTAAAAACTCATTCTACTACTGGATGTGATTGATCACTCGGATCCTTGCTGTAAATGAGCCAACTTTAGCGCCACTTTGAAAGCCGTGGCGAGAAAGCCCAGCAGAGATTTTGGAGCTTCTAAACCCCGTGCTCCACCCCGTGGTGCACAGAAAAACTTCACATCATTTCAGAGGCATTTTGAAGTGGCTTTTATGTTCATGAAAAAGCTCCAATGAATGTAATACAGATAGACATTAAGATAGTTCAAAGATATATTTAAAAAAAAAAAAAAAGTAATACTGTTTCATTCTTAAATGAGGTACATAAATTTTTTAAAAACCCACTTCTTCATGAATGAATTCATTCTTAAGACTTGAACCATTAAGCTAGGAACACAGAAAATAAATAAGCTTGTCATCTAAAATCCTTTCATCCAGCTCACACAGACATACATCGTCACTCATATGCAGACCCCAAACTCTAGAGGATCCATTCTTTACACTTTCCCTGCCACACACACTTGCTAACTTCAAACTAACACGAGTTTAAAATCTCTCTTTTTATATCATGTAGTTTCCCCCAGAGTTACTGTCTTCAGCACTTTCTGTATTTTGGTTTACTGGAAATGCATATTAAAAGCAGCACTTCCACCAAGTTAATCTAATGATTATTAGATATTCCAAGCATATTCCAGCAAAATTGATCCAATGTAAATACCCTCATCTCTGTCAGAACCAGAGCAGTCAGATCAAGGCAAAGGCATATGAGCTTTAACCTGCAGTACAAAAGAGGCAAAACAGCTTTTCTTTAAAGCTCAATCATATTCTATAGGCGCATCATCCGTACCACAATATCCCCCTATACCTGAAAAATAACAGCTGTTATGACTAGATTGGATGATCTTTTTAAAAATGAAAAATCACTACACTAACAAAGAACAAATTTACCAGAGAATAAATTAAGGCCCCTGAAAAGATGAGATGCTTAAAATACAAAGCAACAGATAGAAGGTGTCTTTATGTAGCATATCACATTTGAGTCCCTCAGTCTTAAAGATCTAAGGGCTTCATAGCTGAGAGCAGCCTGCCCTGCATAAGTGGGTTCTTTGGAGAGCCCCTGTAGTGACCAACATCTCTGTCAGTTGCATGAACCAGAAGCAACTTTGGAACTTCCAGTGGTTTGCTTTTAGTTGAGGGGCCATCACCGTTTGCCTTGGGTGCCACTGTATTAGTTACATCTCCCAGGGCACAAGGCCTCACATTGCAGGAAGGGACTGACTTTATGGGATGCACTGGTGGGTTCATTTTTAGAGAAACATCTTTATTAGCAGTCTGGCCAGGGCACTCATTGGCTTTATCTTGCTGTGGCACTTGAGTGAACAAGCCACTTTCCAAACTCAATGCTTTCATTCCGGACGTTCTTCTACTGGAAGCACACCACCCTGATCTGGCCTCTTTCCTTTGCCCTAACGAGTTAATCCTTCGAACAGACTGCCGCACAGGCGTTCTCTGGAACTTCAGAGGTGACCGGACCACTTTAGCTTTGGGCGAATTGAGAGTCAGCATGTTAAAACGCTGGATGTGGTCAGCCACTCTCATTCTGCGTAGTTCTGCTATAATCATTGAGTGCTCGGGCCGCTGTCTCTCTTGCAGGTGGACTCCATACTGACTTGAAGTTTCTGATGGTTCTTCTTGTAGAGCTGATTCTTTGAAATCCTGGGGCTGTGAGGTGTTTACTTCCCTGGTTTGCTCTCTTACTGGAAATGGTGTAGACTGAACTGTGATGCAACTGTTGAGTCTAAATGCCACAGGACTTTGGATGTCAAGAGCATCTAACAGCTGGCTGCAGTTTGCAGAGTCTGTTGAGCTGTGCACAGTCAGACAGCCGTGTCCTGGTTCTACATTTAGAAAGCTCTTTTGAATCTTATTCATTATCAGGGGACTTCCTGTGGATTCAGTCTCAAACAGAGCACTGTCTATGTGCAAAGGAGACAATGGAACCATTTCAATTGGTCCAAAGGTGATATTTTGATCATCCACTAAGCTTTGTGGCATAAGGAAAACAGAATTTTTCTGTAGTTCTTCTGTGGGGACTAGGGATGTTTCTGAAAGTACAGAAAGCTCAGAAGAAGCAGGGATATCTTTGGCAAGTTTTTCTGTGGGCTCTTCTCCAAAATCCTTATTGGAAGAAGGAAAGACAATATCAGGTTCATCAGAAACTCTGATTCTCACAAGAGTAGGACCCATCTTCGAGCATTCCTCACGGAACGACTCAGAACTAGCGAGACTTTCAGCACCGGTAGCACAACAAAGCCTTTTTGGGATGTTACCAGCTGTAGGCGGCTTGTTGCCAATGATCGGCTCAGAGCAGTAGGTGGCCTTGAGGCATGCGTTCATGGGAGTATCTGAGAAAGAGCTTCCTTTATAGGGTTGGGTTCCATCTGGAGTCTCCTTATTCCAGGAGGTCCCAGGTTGCTTAGCACTACATGGGGTCAGCAGGTTGTCTTCAGACTTACTGATGAATTTGGAGCCTGTAAAAGTACCATAGCATTGTTTTCAATTAAGGTACATTTAAATACAGACCAACAAATATAAAAAAGAAAAACATAGAACATAAAAACATTGAAAATATTCTGGCTTTTAAAACATACTGCTTTGCCTTCAGAGTCTCCGTCTCAATCCATTCAACACATGTCTTGCACCTGAAGACTTATAAAGCTGTCTTTATAATTGAAAATATATTCAATTATTATGAAGATTGTGTGTGTGTATATATTATATAAACACACATTCTAAAAATTACAAACTGCAATTGCCTTAATTGCAATTAAAATCTGTCTGAATTAGTGCTGGGGAAAAAAAAATTCTATTATTGTAATACTAATGGTTTTCTGCAAATAGAGATGTTTAAGATTTAATTAACTCTAACTGAACGTTTAATTGCAAAGAGAACAAAAGCAGTCTTGCTTAGTTAGATGTAGTGCAGCTATTTCAGTATTTTTTTTTTTATAACTTCCCTCATTTATCCACTCCAACACATCACAAATATGTATGCTGACAATGTGTATTGTGAAAATTTTTGTAAAGCATCATGACACCTTTTGCCATATTACTATAAATCTTTTATGTTCATGTTTTGAGAATAAAGGATATTTTTTTCCCCCCTGTGAATCAAATCAAACATAAGAAAATGCCTTATAACTCAACATCAGAACAAGAAAGGGCCTTGGGAGGGTCTCCATAAAGAAGCCAATCATGTTAAAGGAGCCAAATAAAGGGACTCAGACTAGCTGTAAAGTAGAGACTACTGCAACAAAGATGTTTTTAACAGAGAACTTTCATGTAGTAAATAACTACATGAAAGACAAAAGGATTAAAGAGAAATAAATGTAAACCAAACTGACCTGTTGAAGTGCTGTTTGTCAAAACAGATGGACTAAATGCAGTGTCTTTAGTGAAGTGAAAACTTGTGACGCTCTCTTGTGTCGCTAGGCGCCAACCAATGACCTCTGACCCCTTTGGCACCGGAACAGAATTTGAAACGACACTCTGTTGAAATAAAGGCATCCTCTTTTTACTCCTAATTGTCTACCTGGCCTGCATTTTTTAAGTACTATTATCTATCTTACTTCTGAAATTAGATGAGCAATTCTGGCCAAAAAAAACCCCAGTAGTGACAAAGTAGACCAATTAATATTTATTTTATAGTAAATAGACATCCCAGTATAATGCATTAAAATGTCAGAAAAAAAAACTATGTACAGAGAAAACCAAAACACCTTTCACATATGAAAAATGTTAAAAAGGATATGTTTTCTTTGTTAAAATATTTTATTATTGTAGACATTCAGTGGGTATAGATTAGATAAAAATGTATGTACAGCCATCTCTTCTCTTAATGTATTACAAGTTGTGCAAATTTAGACAAAGTCACTGACATACAAATAAAAGTGACAAAGCAATTCAAGCTAGTCTTTACCCTACAACACTAAGAAAAAACATGGAAAAATGCTTGTTGCACCTCATTCAAACCTGTTCGTTTAGATACCTTTGTCAGTTATAAATTGAAAAGAAAAATATAATTAGAATAAAGTAATGCTATAATGTAAATGAACTTAAAATCTTTTGCATTTGTTTTCATTTTGCCATCAATTGATGCTCTGGAAACAAGCTGTGCTTTCTTATTAAGAAAAAGGTTAATAAACTCTCTTTACACAGCACCAGTATTTTCCCCCACTCACAATCAAACTGAATATACAAGATTTTAGCACTTTTACGGAGCAAGAAAATAAATTTTCCATAGACATTAGTATCACAGACACCTTGATGTATAAGTGATTAATATTGCCTTGGGCCTGGATTCCAGACCTCAATATTATCCAGGTACTTCTAGTGTTAATTAGTGCTTCTGGGTATGATGACCTATGGTCTCAAGCATAGTTACCATAAGCAATCAGTAAGACATGCCTATGCCATACTGTTGCCTAAAAGACAAATACACTGAATAACAAAATACCCAGAATCAACAAATAAAAGCTAAAAATAAGTAAATAAACATATATAGTCAATAATTCCATACCATCAACTGTTATTGGCTTATAAACTGCAGAAAAATAGTCAGCCATGACAAAGCCATCATGCAGAGCTGTGCACACAAACAGATGCAAATGTATACAGTGCTGGGAAAAAGAAAAAGAAAACAAAAAAAGACTGAGGTTGATTAAGTTGGATTTTGTTTCTTGAGGCAGACTAACAAGATGGACTTACACAATCTCTGTTAATTTTCCCAAGACTAAAGCGTAGACGCAAAGACTTCCTTGATGCCTCCTTTTTTGCCACTCTAGGAGAAAAGCAGCCTGCCTTTCCTGATTCAATTCTGAAAAGTATACAGTAACACACAAGATACTTTAGATCTTATTGCAATAAAATATTGCCAAAGGTCATTTACATTTGATAAATAAATAAATAAATAAAGCTCTGAAAAACCACTTTATAATTAATTCCAGGTTAGCAGTTCAATTCTGGAAACAGAAATAAATAGGGTTCCCAACATTTTCCCTCAACACACACACACACACAAGCTTTAGTTAAAAGTTTAACTAAAAGTTATCAAATTCTTTTGAAACACATTTCACTGCTCACATATTTTCCATCTACAGGTGTTGATCCATGACCAGTGAATTTCATATGATCAAAAAGAGAAACATTTTACACCAACTTATGCTGAACATGAATATAATTAACCAGCTTCATCAATTACCTTAGTACTTTGCATTTTGCCAGAACAAAAACTGAATTTAGCCTAAATTTTAGTTTCTTTATTTCAACAAATGTAAAAAAATAAATAAATAAAAAGTAAACACACACAAAATGACACTGCAATTTACCCTGAGAACATTACACAAAATTTCACTTGACTTGTTTCTAGGTAAAACGTAGAGTCACAGGCTGTTTAACACAAAAGATGTGAGATTAAAATGCAACTTTTAATTAATGAATGCAACCTACCGGTTAATATTTCGGTGGCTCAGTCTCTTGCTCTTTCGCCTTGCAGAGCTTGCCGATAACTGGCTACTTCTCCCAACAGAAGACAACACACCGGGAGTGGAGCCCAGGGTCCCTGAAGCACTGTGCACTGTAATAATTATTATTGTTATATATAAATTATTTTGTTCACAATTTGTTCTAGGTTTTAAGGCAGTAAAGCCATGTATTAAAATCTCCATGCATATTAAAGCAACATCTTTAGACATACTTTCACACTCAAAAAATGAAAGCAAAACCATGAAAGTATGAGCAAAAATGTTAATTCTGGCAGATGATTAAAGCCCTGTGCTATTCCAGAACTATCACATATTATTAGGAAGTAGTTAATTAGGTGTTACAGTGCAACATTGTTTTTGTTATCTTCAAAATTTGTCTTTGGCTCTTTTCATTGCAACATCTTTTGATTTAAAGCAAACAATTCCCATATTATAAACTTTACACAGCCCTGCTGGAACCATGTGATCCAACAGTTTAAAAGTCAATATTGACTATACATGGAAAAAGAATACAAATGTCCTAATCAGTGTTTTGGAATGGTTTTCCAAAAACTGTAAAAAACACAAAAAAAAAAAAAAATAGTATTTCTTTTATTACTTGTAATTGAGGAGAAGGGGGGAAAAAACAAGCACCATTCCAAAACACTGGTTAGGATAAGCAGCTCACAAACAGGTGGATGGATCTTTTTCATTTATGTATATATTTTAAAAGAATAACGAACCTGATCCAGGTGTTGATCCTCCACCAAACAATGCATTGGGGAACAATTCAAGTCCAAGATTCTTCTTGATGGACCGGCGTTTCTTGTTGGAGAATCCACAACTCTGTCCTGACTCCATGGGAAGTTTGCGCTTAGGTGTAATGACAGGGGTGCCCGTGGAAAGAACTAAAAGTAGTAAAAACTTTGTCAAAGCCAATTTATTAAGCTCAAATGTTTCATTATTTTGTAGCATGGACAGAGAACAGCTTGCATAAGCATTTCTCAACTCTCCAACAGCACACTAAAAAAATGAAAAATTTAAGAATTTGCAGTTTATGAAGTTTTATACTTCTTACTCTAAATGCAGAGAGAAGCAAGAGCACCAAAGTGGCCTTAAGTAATTTATCCTGTGTGTTGGTGGAATGGATCATCTGAATGAAGGTAAAATATGGGTAACTTTATAGCATTTACCTATTATTCAGTTTGACAGCTACCAATCAAAATGCATGAACGCTTCACTTTCAACTTTTGATCCCATCAGGAAAGTTTCCAGGTGCAATGGAGGAGAAATTAATACAGTACAATATAGTGCACCTCTGATCACAACCATAATTCATTCCAAAACTCTGGACACGACCCTAATGTCATTTCACCATAAGACTGTATGTAAATACCATCAATCCATTCCGGACTGTACAAACTGTGTGCAATAAATAAAACTTTATACATGCATGCATACACACACACACACACACTTAAGCACAAGAATAATTATACCATAGCATACATAGTGTAATGGTAAACTAAATGTAAACCTTAAATAACACTGAGACAACTTTGAACAGAGAAAACTAACATTGTCTTTGACTTTAGGTTTGACATTAAGTGAGTGAAGAGGAAGCTACAGTTTTGAGGGTGGGTCCATCTCCGTGACGGAGGCATGTTCGCCATCAGGTGTTTATTCTCTTGTGATTTCTTCTGTTTCAGGGGCTTCTGGTGTTTTTTTGTCGTTTAGCTGGCAGGCCAGACTTCATAAAATAGCAGTCTAATTTGACGTACCGTTTCCTGCGCATTAGAACCTTTCTGAAATGCAAAACAATGTGGTCGTTTATCATGTTTATCACTCTGTTCAGCCACCGCTTTGTCAGGGTGGGGTCATGACGACTTACATACAGACAGAGAATGGGAACTCTGGCACATAGCAGGAAGCTGGCCACCAGTGTTTTGTTCGCAACCAGAAATTATAGTCGTAAACAGATTGGGGGGGGAAAAAAAAAAAAAAAAAAAAAAAAAAAAATTGGCAAACCTTTTGATTGTAACCTGATTTGTACGTGTTCGGAAAAGTTTGTGACCAGAGGTTCCACTGTATCGTGCAAAACAGTGTTGGCTGATGCCAACCAATTGGTGACATAAGTTTTAAATCAGTTTTTCTCTTAGCATATTTAATGTGCATCAAGGACAAACATGATACAGCTATTTACTTAAAAGTAACATCTGTCAGGTAGCTCAATAAGTATTTACTCGTTATACCAGGCACGAACATAGGGTTTGTGAACCTTTTTTCCCCCCCTCCCTCTTCTTTTTTCTATTTCCATTGTTGGACCTAACAGAAAAAGCCATAAAATAATGCATGAAAGCATCAAAGATCTCTCAGTGGCTAAAAGCTGATAACGTTGTTTCTTTAATTATTATTTAGTGATTAAAATTTGTTTTAAATATAGAACTGCCCAATTTCAAATATAGTGACATGTACATTTCTATTGTCCTAAGCAGTTAACATAGACTACCTTTAGCAGGCTAATGTGCCAAGGAGAAGCAGTTGAGAAAAACCTAGGCTCAATACATACATATACATTCGAGAGAGAGAGAGAGAGAGAGATTCAGAAAAAGAAACTGAACAATCATCAAGACATTCAGCCCAATCACAGGCAAGAAAGCATAGACTAAGCACAGCACTTCTACAACACTGAGGTAGCCCCAAGCAAGGAAAAGCAAACAGTCAAGAACTGGCCCTTTACTTCATTTAGCAAGCAAATCTATGACATGATCATTAGATTTGAAAAACATAAAAAGTCAATGAACATGTATTTCAGATAACTGACAAACCCTACAGCAAGCAGGTCTTAATTTTCTTCCTCAAAATATCTGTTTTAGCTTAACTAGTTAGATAATACAAATACGTCATGCGATTAACAGCAGCAAAGCTTAAACCAAACAATTTTTACCCACCTGTTTCTTCAGGCAGAAAAGTATGTGTAGGGGTTCGATTACTTTTTAATTTATTGAAAGCTCCATTTACCATATCTGGAATGCAAGACAAAGCCACTCATCTTTGAAGGCCTGTTTTTTTGTGTGTGTTTGTTTTTTTAAGTACATAATTTAAAAAAGTTTCTGTTCAATTCCATGCAAGGCAACATATTAACATGCAACATGAACATATTCTGTAAACAGCAGGAAAATGGCCCCTGTCTTCTATTCAACAGACACAGAGCCCTCACCTCCTATACTGCGTCTACATCTTTTTGTCCCAGAGGGTGTGTTTCCTTCCTGCACAGCATCCAATGGTGAAAACACTTCGGCCTCACACCCAAGCATAGCAGGAACTTTGGCAATCAGAAACTCTGGCACTACCCCTACACACAGTGTAAGAAAGAGAAAGAAAGATGCAAAATACTACTCAATATTCATACAACAATGTTAATTTCTTATGACATTTGGCTCTTAATTTTAAAACGTAATAAGCTGGATACCCAAGTCTTCAGCATTGTCGATGAAGCGTTGTACAACAGCAGCTTGAAGTTTTAGTCTCTTCTCTGTGCTGGCACTCATTTTCTCTGTTCCATCTCCACAGTGGAGAAGGTTTGGAGCAAAGATGACAGAAAGGTTGCTGCTATCCATTTTGTTATCAGCACATCTAGAAAAGGGAGAAGTTATGGTTCCCCTTATAATTCTGTGGTTCCCTAAAAATTTCTGGATATATATGCAACATCAGGTTTTAAACTAACTTTATTCTTTTCTGTCAATGCTGTAATCTGGACTGAATCGATAACATAGGGATGTCAATTTTTAGTGGATGTTAAATTTACTAGTCATGTTACAAAACACTTGCGTTTATTTCATTTCACAACACTAGGCTCAAGCTCTTGCAGCTAATGCATCACAATGTGTTTGACTGGGTTGTTGATGGATTTGGATTGGTAAAATTTATAGAATATACATTCTCCATAACCCAGGGTCACTTTTCAACTAGAAATCTCACTCTTTTTTTTTTTTTATTATAATACACTGGTGATTCCTAAAATATAGCTTTTTGGTAAGGGCACACAACCACACCCACCCTAACTATAGTTAACTGTGGAGTACAACCTAGTACACTGGTTTAATACCAGTCACAACCTATCCCACTACAAGTTTATTTATCTGCAAAATTTATTGCTAAACAGCAACGACTGGAAAAAGTGCGCAAATGAATTGAAATTTAAACAGAGCAGAATTCAGTAAGTTTTTTCCCCTTTCAATATATTTGGCCAGAACATCTGCAAGCCATAACAACTAGGTGTCCTAAGCTACATTGCCTGTACATGTAAACTATTCTTATTTAGCCATCAATTTTTTGGGGTCAGTACATATTTTAGATATATACACACATATATTAATTTCTAGTACCTTATACTAATTCCTTTTTAAGCCACACCCACTTGAAGTTTGTAAATACATAGAATGCCATTACAGATTAAAAACTACTTTCTATGCAATGTAGTTTCAATTTAGTTTCATGACACAAAGATGTTTATTAAATAAATGAATTAATGAATTTCATTGAAATACTTAGTCATTAGCACAACAGACCAGAAACTGACTCGCCTCACCTCTGAGAGACCCTTTTCAGAAAGCGGAAGAAATACCGCAGAATGTTTAAATTTCCATGGGGCAGTACACAGGACAGTAGAATGGTGGCTGAAGATCTCTCCTCTTCAGTGGGCAGTTCCTGGGCTTTCAGAAAAGCATTCTGTAGGTATGTTGGCAAGATAGGTTCAGGTAGCTCCCTAAAAAACTGTTTCAAAAGCCCAGCTATGTCCAATGGAAGGGCAGTTGCCAGACACTCCTCAGCCTGATCCAATTTCGCCTACAAAACAAAATAGCCACTGTTAGATGGGTTTGAGCCAAAGTCATTATTTGAAAGGTTGCAAAAGTCAAAGAAAATCTCTCACCCTAAGTGCCTTCACTCGAACAACGGAACCTGATTTTCTAAACAGGCCCTCTGTGTCCAAATGCAACATGAGGCATGTGCAGGCATCCACAAGGAAGCTATGGAAGTTTGGATATATTAGAGCAGCTGGTGAATTACTGCTTCATTTCACACATTTTTTTTTTGTATAGAACGCTACCACAATGCAACACACAGTAAAAATAATATTTTTATTTATATATTTATTTTACTAAGATATTAAAGTATAAATATCACAGATATATGACATTTTATCTGAGGGCTAGTAGCCAAAGTTCAGATCATTTATGGTCAATATAACAAAGGATTAATTTGTTTCCATTTTGCATAATACATCTTAAATGTTTATACAATAACAGATAAAAAAAATCAAATAAATCTTACCATGGTATATCACCATAATCTAGCACATGACAATGTGGCAGGCTTTCTAAAGCAACCCCAAAAACCTTCACCTAAAAATAAATAAAACAAATACAAAAAGCATAAACAGTTTTCTTTTCTATTCTATTTTTCTTAAGCTAGCCTATGTTTTAAATATAGAACCTACAAATCTTTCAGTACCTAAAGTCAACCAGGTTAGCTGTTATGAGCAATGAATCATAGCTACAGGGGTTGTAATTGTGTGAAATTTAACTTGATCAGACTTTCAGGTCAGCCAAGCAAATTAACATTCCAGAGATGTTTCTTAGAAAAAAAGAACAAACATTTCACAAGCTCCCATGGATTCCCAAAATCCAATTATTTAACTGACTACCAAAGAAAATAAATAAATAAAATAAAGCTGATCTTATTAAATTATGAAAGTTTATTATTCAGAAACACTCCAAAACAGTAACTTGCAACCTGGGATCCATAAATAAGTAACAGAAATAAGTGTTACTCATTTGACCTTTATATTAACGGATGAAGGTTTTTTTGTTGTGACATTATTTTGCACTGAATCTTGTTCGGTCTAAACTTGCAAGTCTTTAATCTTAAAGCGTGTTCTGTCATTTTCTGTGTTGTATTACGTGTAGCACCAAGGTCCTGGAGAAGCCTTGTTTTGTTTCAGTGGTGGCCTAGTGGTTAGGGAGTTGGCCCAGAATCGGAAGATTGTGGGTTCGATTCCCTCCCCAGTGGGTTGCCCTGAGGTCTCCGTCACTGCTCCCCGGGCGCTTTCAATAGCTGCCTACTGCTGCACGTGTGTGTATGGGTTAAATGCAGAGGTCCAATTTCGTTGTGGTTCACTATGTGCTGTGCCGTGACCTCGCAATGACAAGGGTTGTCACTTTCACTTTTCACATACATGGTTGAAATGACAACAAAGCAGACCTGACTTGTCACTTGAACACCACACAGTTGCATGGATGTCATGACCTAAGACCAACTGAAAGGCTGTCGTTCTTTTAATTACTGATCTGAAGAACATTATAAACTGAGATGACTTTGTCAATACACTTCACAGGATCACTTTATCAACCCTGCATTAGAAGACTGTTTAGTTTAAAATCTTGTTTAACAAAACTGTTGTAATATCAGGACAGGCAGCAGTAAGAAATGGTGAACTAAACACAAGGAAAACACCATTTACTAATTAACTTATAAAAGCTCTAACTCGATGTAACTGCATACGTGACCTGCATTGAGTGTCATGCCATCACAATGAAGCAAGCCGATCACAGCTTGTTCACAAGATTAACAACCCAGAAAGTCATGCGCATTAGGCTTCTAACAGCTGCCTACATGATGTGCATCTGCTGAGAGGATCACCCAAGAGGAAGTTGTGTAACTTCTCCCTGTACTGACGATGACTTTACGGCTACCCAAGTTCACTTTACAAGTGAAAAGGGGGAGTAAAAGTTCCACTTCTTGAATAAGTTCAGTTATTAAAATGCGAAATGTGCAGATGGTTTTGAGCTAGACGTTTGTTTTGCAGGAACAGTGAATCGAGTGCCTTCACTTACTGAATTGCTTGCCATCTTGCTGCTGCTTGTTTTGCCCTTGTTCCAGTTCTTTGTTTTTATTCCATACGTCGCCCGAAGGTGCTGCACCACCGCCAGGCGCACGACGTTTCTTTCGACATTTTTCATATTGCTTTAAGATCCTCACCACCCTTGGTAGAAGCAGGAGTTTTTTGTATGAAAGATGCTGCTTCAGTGACGCGCCACATACGACTCGGTTCAACAGCACCGTCTGCTGTGGCTGTGAATACACATACGCAGCAACCTAGAGAGATAAAGGTTTGTCCAAGCTAGTCCGCTCATTCAATGCAATATTGGACGCCGTCCTGAAATTAAACTAATAATTCCGAGCTTGAAAAAAAATACGCCCCTAGAAAGATAAGCTCACCGTCGCTTTATTTCCTCTAACCTTTTTAACCGTTAGCCTCGTCGTTATGCTAACGCATGCAACTTAGCTTAACTAACTTGTATGTGCGCTGGATATTAAAATGTTGTTAGTCGTTAAGTCACCCTACCTGTTCAACATTTTGACAAAACCTAAAATTTCCGCAGCTAAAAACTGCCCATAAGCCGGGTTAAAATCGTCCCCTATATTTGAAACATAGCTACTTTTCTGTTGCTTGAACTGCTCCTCCTTCTCCGTCTTTCAAACGGTAGCGCTGCTTCCTCACGCGCTTTGATTGGCTTATCTGTTTTTTTTTGCGCTGCATCACCCTTCGCTCTGATTGGCTGCGTACTGTTCAAATTTCTCGGCGGCTGCGTCACTGCACTTGGCCGCGCCCTGTGATTGGTTCCGCTAGGCACATGACAGACGTTCAGGTATTTTAAAGTACTTTAGGTACTAAAGTACCTAAACACTGAAAGGCACTTCAAGAGAGTTAAAAATGGAAATTGATCCTCCCAACCTTCTCTCTGGCTGTGTGTTTGTCGGTGAAGGTATAATTAATGTTTCAGTTACGGTTTGGTGATTATTTGCTAATAAAACCGTCTCAAATAATCTGTTAATAACTGTGCTTGCTGGCTGTTATTAATAGAGTAGAATAATTCTGAGAAAACTCAGTGTATAATAAAGTATGATCAGTTTGGTTGCTTTGGTAGAGTGTTTTTATTTTAAAAAGTATTAAAATTTTTTTATTTATTTTAAAGAATATAAACATATATAACTAGGTTCCCACCACAGCATAAAGACGTTCCGAAGTAATTTATAAAGGACAAGAATGTCGTTAATCAGAAGCTGGAACATGGTGTACATTAACCATTTTTCTGTGTCTGTAGAGTGGGCAGAATTGACAGAACTGCTAATAGTTGTTTTAATGTCATGGCTTATTGTTGCATATGTACATTGATTAAATGAACCTCTTATTTTACAAAAAGTAATGAT
Source organism: Hepsetus odoe (assembly GCA_017165825.1). Lineage (NCBI taxonomy): Eukaryota > Metazoa > Chordata > Actinopteri > Characiformes > Hepsetidae > Hepsetus > Hepsetus odoe. The sequence goes on along the minus strand of CM029374.1, from coordinate 9,784,121 downwards.
TTTTTTCATGGCATCCATAGTAATTTCCCTAAATTCTAAAATAATAATAACAAGAGTTTTTTTTTTTTTTTTTTAATAGTATAGACAGATGTTCTATTCAAGATGGAATACCGTTATGGGTTCCTGTTTGATTGTGCTTTGCCAGGAAAATGAAATCATGCCTGAGCACATCTCATACAGTAACATTTTGAGTCCAGAGTATAAACCAGTGTTCTGTGTTTTGTTCAACAAGTATTAGCTGTATAATGTAATATCAAGAGCAGTAAAAGAAATGATGACAATTGCTGTCATAATGATCATTTTTATTACAACAGGACATGTATATACATTAAAAGACAGTACAAATGTATGACTGAGGGGAGGTTTGTTGGCTTAGAAGCACTTCCTGTGGACAATAGAGGGGCCAGCCTCATCGTACTCCTGCTTGGTGATCCACATCTGCTGGAAGGTGGAGAGGGAGGCCAGGATAGAGCCACCGATCCAGACGGAGTACTTACGCTCAGGGGGAGCAATGATCTAAAGGAAAAGGAGGTTTTCTTGGTTAAGAGATTCTGGATAAAAAAGGCTTCTGTAGCTCTGATCTTGAAGCAGGTTTTCTCAGCAAGATCTCAATAAATGGCTAATACTTTTCTGTTTGACTTTAAATAATAAAGGCTACTATCCTGCTCGGTGGACTGGGTATGATACCTATTTTTCAGCAATGCTGTCTGATTCATATAAGCTTTTATTAACCGTTCACAAAAGTAGTCAAAATGGCTTTTACCTTGATTTTCATGGTGCTGGGGGCCAGAGCAGTGATCTCCTTCTGCATACGGTCAGCAATACCAGGGTACATGGTGGTACCACCAGAGAGGACGTTGTTGGCGTATAAGTCCTTGCGGATGTCAATGTCGCACTTCATGATGCTGTTGTAGGCAGTCTCATGGATGCCAGCAGACTCCATACCTAAGGTTTGAGGAGATTTCAGTTAAGAAGTATATTGTTATAACACTCTGATTTTCATTGACAATTTAGTACAAATCTCAAATTACTGTTACTTTACTGTCAGACCATCACCTTCTTCATACTGCTATCATTTAATTTTTGGGCTATTTCTGATTAATATACAAACATGGCTCACCAATGAAGGAAGGCTGGAAGAGAGTCTCAGGGCAGCGGAAGCGCTCGTTACCAATGGTGATGACCTGACCATCGGGAAGCTCATAGCTCTTCTCCAGGGAGGAGGAGGAGGCAGCGGTGGCCATCTCGTTCTCAAAGTCCAAAGCCACATAGCACAGCTTCTCCTTGATGTCACGCACAATCTCACGCTCAGCTGAGGGAAGCAAGGTTCAGAGAGTACATGTGAGGCAAATGCTCAGCCACTGTTGAACTTTTTTGTTAACCTTAACTAATGTAACTTATACTCTCAAAAAGGTAGGTTAGGATGGTTAACACGGTAATACTGTCATTATTTATCTACCTTTACCAATCTACCTTATCCCCCTGCTCTAAGAATATCTATAAATCTATATTTATATCTATAAGTCTATAAATGAGCCTTGCCAACTGTATCTTGGCACTATAACTTACCAGTTGTGACGAAAGAGTAGCCTCTCTCAGTCAGGATCTTCATCAGGTAGTCAGTCAGGTCACGACCAGCCAGATCCAGACGCATGATGGCGTGGGGAAGAGCGTAACCCTCATAGATGGGGACATTGTGAGTCACACCATCACCGGAGTCCAGCACAATACCTGAAGGGGGCAACTCTCAGTTAGTTGCCATAAAGTCCATCAAAGTATGTGGCAGGTCATAAATGAACAATGCTGATGACATCAGTTGCCACAGGTGGAGCTTTCACCCCAGTAAGTTAGGGATTACTGTTAATGCTCTGCAATGCACCACTCATTTATCTTGCTGTCTGCCAAATAAGCGACATTGCATATCTAATTGTGCTATGTATAACTCATAGGAGATAATGTTTTTTTCCACAGTGGGATTTAGTTTTCTGGCTGTTCTACACTACTTACACAATTGTATTCTTGTGCAGCTGTAAGATTCCTTTCAACAGACGCAAAGGATATGGTCTAGCTTTTCATTGCCCTCAGTTATTAAAGAAATACATTCTTAGATGAGCAGAGCTAATACTGACCAGTGGTACGGCCGGAGGCGTACAGGGACAGGACAGCCTGGATAGCGACATACATGGCAGGGACGTTGAAGGTCTCGAACATGATCTGCAAGAGGAGATTAGACAAGGGATATTGTTAGTGTTGCTGAGGTAATACAGCTACATTGGGATGTGAGTAATGGAGTGAGAAAAAGTCATGGAGATAAGGGTACCTGGGTCATCTTCTCCCTGTTGGCCTTGGGGTTGAGGGGAGCCTCAGTGAGCAGGGTGGGGTGCTCCTCAGGAGCCACACGGAGCTCGTTGTAGAAGGTGTGGTGCCAAATCTAAAGGGAAATTAAGAAATTATGAACATGTGTTAATTAATATCGCTATATGCTCAAGGCACATACTAGGTTTATTGATGGGTAAATATGTAAATATGTATGTATGTTATAGAATGGGAATTTAATTAATGAATGGGAAACACTTCCTTCCTCTTGAGCTGTGACAGCACAGGAAAAAAAAAAGCTAGGATCTGCTTACACACCTTCTCCATATCGTCCCAGTTAGTGATGATGCCATGCTCAATGGGGTACTTCAGAGTCAGAATACCCCTTTTGCTCTGGGCCTCATCACCGACATAGCTGTCTTTCTGACCCATACCCACCATCACACCCTGTGAGAGACAGAGAAAGAGCCGTTAATGTTACACTATGTGATTAATGACAGGAAGTCCCGAACTACAAATTATTTTGGGCCTATTCTTTGCCCTACAAACAATTTGGTCTATATCTTTTATTCAAACACATTGGCGATTCATACAATAAGAGGTGGTAGAAGAACACAGATTTCTTACTCATATAGTAAATACTCATCTAAATATGCTCTGGTACTCTTCACAAAAAATATATGTGAAGAAATAACCCTTCAGTTTGATTGGCTTAAATCTGATGCCTAATTGCTTGAGGGTGTCTGATGCCAAAATTGCCAAAATTGCCAAAATTATGTAGATGCCTTCAGAATTCTCAATAATAATGCTGAACTCTTAACAATTGATTTACAACACATATTAAAAGTGCTGATCAAATGTCATGCAATTAAGATCAAAACATTACTCTGAATAAAGATTGAATTTATTTCTCACTAAATAGCTTTTTAAAAGCTTATTAAAACTGTCTGGTGTCTAGGTATAGGATCTGAATCTGATTAAAGAAGAAATTATCATTTATATAATGAGGGTTATTGATATGGCAAGTTCTTTTTGTATATATGCATATGTATTGTTATTATAGCAAATAATAAAGCTGTTACAAATAATAAATAATAATATTTATTTTAAGTAAGTTTAATAAAGCTGGCACACCTGGTGACGGGGCCTTCCAACAATGGAAGGAAAGACAGCACGGGGAGCGTCATCTCCGGCAAATCCAGCCTTGACCAAGCCAGAGCCATTGTCGCACACAAGGGCAGTGGTCTCATCGTCGTCACACATGGTTGGTTTCTGGGATGGTCTTGGGTGGGAGAGAAGACATGGTTATAAAAGCAGTGACAATTCACAGAGTGTTGGCTTATGTTTGTAATTGAAAACAGTAAATCTTAAACTTTACACTTTTATAACATACCCTTAAAACTAATTTAATCTTATATCTTGTTTCATGTTAACACTCTTTTCTGGTGCTCATTATTACAACACAGGTATGCAAGAGCTGATCTATAAATCTGAATAAATGCATCTAATTAGAAATGTGTAAATGGCCTATTCTCAACCTGAATGACACTCCAAGGCCTCCTGAAAGGTTACTGAAATTGTATCTCTCAAAGAGTTTCAAGAGACCCTTAATGTAGAGCCAAAAAAGGGGCCACCACAGAGCCCAGAGGTCTATTTAAATACTCTTCCCTCCTGCTATTATTAGCAAATTTGGGTTTTCACTACCCCCTCTCTATGCAAGGGGTCTGTCCAGGATCAGTTCAGGTTGCAGCTGCCATCACATTGCAACACCTCGGTTTACGGCATGACATCTCGCCCCCTAATTTGTAATGACTTCATTCATAAGATGCTGTGTTGTACTGAGTAATTTTGTAATGATATTACAGTTCATCTAGTTCATGTCTTTGGTAAAGGAAAACAACAAGAATAAACTCATTGGGTGCATGATTATAGTCTTCCAAAGTCACCCTTCTTGAGATCCTACTGGAACTATGGTATTGTAGATCTTCTAACTTTGACAAGATAACAGCAATTACAAGCAAACAAGCTCTGGAATACTGCTATTTGTGCTATTTAAGATGACTTCTTCAATAAGAAAACACTTATCCAGTCATCTCATCACAGTTCAACAGCTTTGCCCAAGTAGAAAGAGTAAAAAGTTTTCAGCAGACCATGGACCCTACCATGCCCCCTACTTTAGACCCAATAGCAGCATACACTCACCAGGTTGTTTCGCAAGACTGATGCTTCCACTGGGACAAAGTGGTCAAGGGAAGAGTTCCCCTTAAATAAGATCCAAGCTAGGGGGGCTGGGGCGGAGCATCGAGTTCACAGAAGCCCAAATAAGAACAGTAGAAAAAAAAGAGATAAAAACCCTCCCGCAATGTACCCATCTTAATGGGGTGAAGCAATTGGATACCTCCAAAACGGAGCAGCACCTTCTTGGAAATAGTAGCTCCCCAGTAAAAAAAAATCCAGTTGGGTGCCAAGTGCTTTTCTTAGCTTTGCTTAACGTTCATTAAGGTTTATGGTGCAGTATTTATGTGTTCAGTGAACATTTTCAAAGACAACTTTGCATAATTTTTATGCATTAGCTTAAGCATTGTAGCATTATCCATGCATGATTCTTTCCGATTTTCAGTCCAATGTTTAGTGAAAAGACAGGTATTATAGATTTTGATTGGGCAACAAATCTCGCCCTGAAAATATATATACCGCCAGTGCAAACAATTAATTAATTTCAATTCAGTTCAGTGTATTTTGGTTTAATTTGCTTTATTTTTATTCTTATTCTTATTCTTATTATATTTGTATTGCCCTGTCAACAAGCATGTTTAATAGTTTAATAAGCAGTTACAATGAAATCCATATCCAGACTGCTAGTGTGCAAACTGAAGGCTACAGTGGCAAGAAAAGAGGCACAAATAAGAAACTTTGAGACAAAACTAGACTCATGGTGGGGAACCCCTCTTTCTACTGGCTGCACCACAGAGTGGAATTAAGATACAATTCAGATAATCACTATTACTAAATGATTTCTCCTTAAATGGGCAATCATGGAGATGGGCCCAGGCATGTGTGGAATTAAGATACAGTTCAGAAAATCACTATTACTAAATGATTTCTCCTTGAATGAACAATCGTGGAGATGGGCTCAGGCATGTGTGGAATTAAGATTAAATACAGATATTCACTTTTACTAAACGATTTCTCCATAAATGGACAATTATGGAGGTGGGCCCAGGCATGGGTTCACCATCCTGTTATCAGGGAAAGGCACCATAAAATGACAATCCAGTCTATGCTAAGTGCTCAAGAAGACAGACATTCAAGGCTCTGTACTCTCCAGCCAGACTGGATACTGTATGTGTCACTAGGCCAACTAACTGGCATGTGGGCTGGAGCCCTAAACATGGAGAACAGTATGAACAGCGTGGGATGGGGGAGTACACAACACCCGCTTAGCTCCCTTTCCCCAAGCAGCCTCCTGATTGGCTTAGAGGCATCTGTAGCTAGATCCTGATTGGCTGAATTCTCTCCTTTTAGGGTCATAGTGAGAAACAGGTGTTGTAAATGTACACACACTTCATGAAGTGTAGAATTGAGTGTGAAACGGGCCTCCTTATTAGTGTTGACCTTTATAACCCCAATTCGGTTCCACCCTATAAGGACATTTCAGGTTTCTACTGTCAGTATAGGCTCTTGGTGGCTGGATGAATGAAGGCATAATAAATGAATGCCTTCCTACTCAAAACCATTTGGCTTGAAACATGAGTCAGTCTACTCACTGGGAGTTTCAAATTTCACATTGACAGGTTCTATAGCATTTTATTGGTTTATTGTGGACTGGAATTGCCCTTATCCTAAATTGTTACACCACTGTTGTTATTCTGTAGAACAGCTGGGACAATACAGGCATTTCACAAGACGGCCTTATATGGCAACCCTGACAGAAACAGGTTTCAATTAGTTAACATGACATTATGAAAGTGTAAATAAAAATGGAGACATTTACCCATGCTCAATATTTAAAAAATATTTTTTTTATATCTGAGAAAGTTGTAAAGCATTGAGAATTGACATATCATCAGAAACATCAGAAATATTTCAGACATGGTGATTAAATGCCAAGGCAGAATCATGTGTTACTATCTCTCTAGTTTTTGTAGTAATTCATGAGAAAAACATTATCCTAGAGAGAAAATCTCTCACTTATTCTCATTTATTAAATAAATATGCATCCCTTACTGAGAACTCGCTTTTCTGCACAATTGCTGTTTATTTGTGATATGTATCATCTTGGGGGGAAAATAAAAGAAAACAAAGTCAAATGCAATTGTTATGGCATATTTTATATTTTTAATTCAAGTCTGATTTGTTTTTAATGCTTTTCATTCATTTTAACTTAAATTTAAGAAAAACATTTTTTACAGTCTTGCTTTTTGTTTTAAGTAAGTTACATTGCAGAAAGGGTATATGAAATGATCAGAAAATGGTATATCTGAGTTTATTCCCAATGAAAGATTTGTACTTATTTTTATTTTAATAGATTATCTATCTATCTATCTATCTATCTATCTATCTATCTATCTGTCTGTCTGTCTGTCTGTCTGTCTGTCTAGTTTCGAGTTTAATTCAGGACAAAAACATTCTCTCTAAAGTGGGATATTCTGCTAGGAGTTCTGTGAAATGTGAAATGGCAACATGCTTTACAGAAAAACCCTCCAACATTTGGCAGATGTTGAGATCCCTTTGCTCCCCTGACAGCATGACAGCACAGCAGCCCATCAGTAAATCATGCGCAGCTATAAGTGGACCACTTTCAAAATAACTTTATAGCTCAGTTTTAGCCTTGCGAGAATCACAGAGTCAGACATTGGCTGCAGTTTGTTGAACATATCAGATATCACCCATAACCGTTTGATAATGTGAGTTTATGTGTATGCTCACTGGGCCACTGCTTAGGAGAGATATTGCTAAATATAGTCTCTTTCCAGCATCTCCAGAGATGGAAGGTAAGTAGAACTGTCCAGTCTGAATGCAGATTACAGGCTGGCCAATCACAGATGTTACCAAATGGCTGATAACTACTTGGCATGATGACATAAGCTGAGCAGGTGAATTGGTGAAATTAATTATTGAAATTGTTCATTCATTATCTAAACCTGACTTATCTAAACAGGACTGTGTGTCTTCTATTCATCATTACTGCTTCCTTGGTATATTTTTTGTAAGTAAACACTTATTTTGATAATGTTTATCAGATAATGTTCTAATGTGATGGTTGAGAAAAACAACTTTAAAAATGAAATGAAAATGATCTGTTCATGAGATCCTGTGAAGTTTGCCTTAAAGCCTACTGCCTATTCCTGTATTAAAGTGTTAAACTTGTATGGTGATTAGTGTAATGTAGATTAATGATGAATATTTATTATCTCCTGGCTAATATGTTCCAATATGTGCCACATGCACATACATCTGCTGGCTTAAATATTTTGACAGGTCAGCATTGGTTATTAACATGAGAAGTGGTTAATAACAGGGGAAATTTATTTGTAGATGAGCGCCCCTGTGTCAGTATTATAGTATTACATTTACTTACATATGCATTGAATGGCACCTCTCTGAGCATTTCAAATTTTAATACTTTCAAATACTTACTGTAATACTTAATTCTTATACTCGCATAGGGGGATAAACAATTAGTAGAAAGGCTAATTAAGATTTTTACAAGTAATTTTATAGTTATTTAAAACAAATTTTCTTTAACCTTTTTTTCCACAAGGGTTTGCAGCTTCTTTAAAAATGTAATAATGGTGCAGGGTGTCAATATGACTGAATAAGAAATAGAATAGTTTTTAATAATTATGCCTCAAGCAATACTAATCAATAATGTCTTTTGAGACAGGGGTGGCCATTTCAGGGGTGACTCCATCAGGCCTTTCAAGTTCATGTCAAGTGAAAGTGACAACTTTCCAGCCTCTGGATTTAATTCATACACACACGTGCAGCAGGGGGCAGCTATATCCAGTGCCCGGCGAGCAGAGATGAGGATGGCACATTGCTCAAGGGCACCCTACTCATCTAGGATTCAAAACCACAACCTTCCATTCCTGGGGCCTAGTCCCTCACCACTAGACCATTGCTGCCCCCTTTTTCAGATCCCACGATAACAGTAGGGTTGGGCAATGACTGTTTGTCATTGTGAAACACAACGAAATGCATTCTCTGCTTTTCACCCATACACTCTGTGCAACAGGGGGCAGCTATATCCAGTGCCTGACTTTGCTCAAGGGTACCTCAGACAACCACATGACCCGGAATTCAACCCACAATCTTCGAATCCAGAGGCTGACTCCCTAACCGCTAGGCCACTGCTGTTTGAGTTAGGACTTTGACAAGGCCATTCCAAAATATTATTTATATTTGTTTTTTAGACCTTTAGTGGCGTAATTGCTGTAATTTAAGTTTCCTGCTGCGTAACTTGTGGTGCTTGAGTTTCACTGACTGATGTTTGTGTATTTTCCTGCTTTAGTACTTTCTGGTAGAGAACTGACTTCCTTGTTCTCTTTTACAGTAAGTCACCCAGGCTGAAGCAACATAACATCTGTGCCTCACCACACTGCCACCACCATGTTTGACAGTGAGCCAGATTATGAGGAGGAAATTAGTGTGTCTCTTAGACTTTGTAGATCGAAATAATAAGATATTACATGCAATGTGTATAAAGCCCAACCTGAAATTAAAAATAGCAGAGAAAGTATGAGGTCCTGACACGCTTCATGCCATGTACTGCAAAACGCAGGGGATCCAAAGAATACAGACAACAGCAATTTTCTTGCAGATAAGTCATAATTTCACTGAAGGAAGATAAGTTTTAGATGGGTGTAAGGTCAAACATTTAATGGAATTAATGCCTGTGGGCAAATATAGCAGCATGCAACTCTGCAATGAAGCATTTTTGGAATCGTTTCGTCTCGATGGCAAAAAAGTTCAAACAATTCAAAGCATCCGTGTCTACGTCAGCGACAGCGAAAATGATCGCAGTCAATTTCTAATAGCAATCTTTCACAATTTAATTTCACGAAATCACACCACTAGAACCTATTTCCTGTGTTTCCCTGTCTGCGTCATCGCACTAATTTGGTAAGAGGCAGATTCACTGAGCCGAATCTTTATCGCATGTAAAGATGAAGTGGCCTTAACTAATTTTAAGAGCTTAATGGCAAACGGAATGTTGCTTCCCATAACATTTTAACATAATTAGCAAAGCAACTTTGAATAAATATTAAAAATAGTAGTAGGACCCCGCTACGTCATCACGCGGACGCGCTGTGATGGCGACTTGCTGAGCGCCTGCGTGTGGACGTGTGTTATGGTCGTGGTGCGACACTTTGTGCTCTTAAGTTTTGTTTCTCTCATTTTAAAGCCGACATGCCCGCTTCCGTCGACCATTTCACAGTTTCTTTGATTGAAAAAGGGTTCACTATACGAACCTAGTGTCATACAGCAGCACCGTGGAGTGGAAAATCGAGGGGCGTGAGGGGGAGATATGAGTCCCATGCAGCAGAATGAGCGCTGCTCTTGAGTCTCAGCATGGGCACGACGAATGCGTTATCCAGCAGGAAAATGAGCTCGAAGCTCTTGCCTCAATTTTCGGAGATGATTTCGAGGATATTCGGACTAAATGTCCGTGGAAGGTGCGACCCAGTGGCTTAGCTTTCTTAGCTTTAGCCGAAAGCCCTTCAGACAGTCAAAGTTGGGTTTCAGCTTTTCAGTCTTCATGTCAGACGCGTTGAGTTAATGTGTTTACTAACATTTCAGGTTAAACGTCCTCCGGAGGTGTACCTGTATTTGCGACCTAAAGGGCTGAGTTCTGGCCAAGAGTGTTATGTGACCGTGGACCTGCAAGTCAAGTGTCCACCAACGTACCCAGATGTGTAAGTTTCATAGGTGCACTACATGCAGTCTCACAGTCTTCACCAGTAAGTGTCTGTTATTCGTCCATCATAAAGTACCAGTAAAAGTAGATTTATTTATCCAGTGGAAACCCAACTTTGAGGTTTTTCTGCTCAAACTGATCTGGAAATTGCCAGGACGTTAATGATTTTGAGGAGGAGAACAACCAAACTGTGCTGGATACCCGCCCTCCATGACTGAATCGTGATTACCCCTCACCTGCACTGTAACCTCTACCTGTGTCTGACCTATAATGTAGTTCATCGTTGCCATTAGGTCTTTCTTTAGCCATGTGTGGACTGGTGACACTTAAAAAAAAAGAACAAAATGTCTTTAGAGCAACTGCATAACGTACTCGTTGTATTTCGCTTGTTTTCTTGAAATAAGCAAGCCATCTTCTGAAAAAGACTCAGCCTGAATTACAGCCTATGTTACTCCAAAAACTGTACATTAGTCAGCATTAATGATGTCTTCCAAAATAAGGATGGTTTTGCACTGAAGGCTGATAAAAAGCCTGGTTGTCCCTCTTTTCTTTAGCCTAGATGAAAAGATGCCCATGCTCAGTTTTATGTTCACATAGTTTTTGAAAGTTTTCCTAAGCTCATAGAGTTTTTTCATGTTTGTGTTTCATGCAGTTACACCTTAGGTCCCAAAGATCAAAGCCATCCTATTGAACTTATTGACTTTGTCCCTTTGGTCTAGAGATTTCCTAAATCTTTTTTTTTTTTTTTTTAAGGTTCCCTAAATCTTTTAATGACATTTAATACTTTTGATGATGTAATCACTGTATTATTTGCACTTTGAGGAATCTTTTTCTTAAGCTGATGCACGATTTGGGCTATACCACCGCACTATTTCACACAGTCTTTACTTCTGAGAGACTCTGCCTCTCTGTTATGCCTATTTTACACACAATAATGTAGTTGAATTGTTGCCAGTTAACCTAATTAGTTGAGAAATATTCCATTGTTTTTCTTTATTCATCTTATTTAGAATGATGTTTGTTTTTATAAAGCAGCGTAATTTCTCATTTTCTGCATTAAATTGTGTTGTATTTTATATGTTGTCTTTGTTAAAATAATTGGGTTTACAGTTTAGTAAAGTAAATGTTATTAGAACTGAATAGCTTCCTAATGTCCTGTTGTCCACCTCTGCACAGATATTTTCTGAATTATAGCATAAAACTTAATTAAATAAAAAAATTAAAAACAGATGAAAATGTTACATGTGTTATTCTGTGCCAAGTGTGTCTGTAATAATCTTTGCATTAAAACACTTTAGGTCAGTGTTTCCCATCCAGGTCCTTGAGGCTGTCTGCCCTTCACAATTTAGTGTTTTTATTGCAGCCTTGACCACCCCATTTCATCTTAGTGAGGGTTGTTAATGAATACTTGAATCCAGTGTGTTGAGAGCAAGGAAATCCTTCAAATGTGCAAAAGTGTTCCTTCAGAACTATAATTAGATTAGAAACCTGCTTTAGGTATTCTGCTTATTATTTGCTGGTCTGAAAGTTTCAGTATTTTGTGCTCAGCTTAATTATCCTTTGAAAGTCCTACTGCCTCTTTTAAATTTTTTCATTTTTGCTTGTGAACCAGGCCTCCAGAACTTGAGCTAAAAAATACCAAAGGTCTCTCTAATGACAAGATTCAGATGCTCCAGACTGAGCTTGAAAAACTGGCCTTGGACAGATGTGGTGAGGTGAGTTGTAGAATCCGAACACATGGTCATTTTGCTTTCTGTGACTTACAGTCTCTGCCTTCTCAAACTGAATCCCTAAATATTCCATCATCATAATTAATTTTTTATGTTTATTACTTTACTGCAGCTTTCTCAGCATAGTTCTTGGGTCTTAGCTGATGGTCCTTTTGCATTTTCTCAGCTCACACATTTGACCAAGTAATTAAGAAGTTAATCTGTGAAATGTATAGCGATAATTTGAATGATAGAAATGTAAATGTAATTTAATTGAAGGTATGATTCTATCATGACCAATAGAATATAAATATCCTAAATACTGGGCTTTCTTTAATTATGATTGGTATCCACTGTGTAATTCAGCAACCGGTTACTGCCTGATGTATTCATGATGTGACCCTGGATGTTTGTTTTACCGTTTATAATTATAGCCTAATTACAAACACAGCTGCTGCAGTTGGATAAAATATGTTATCAACTGTAAGACTGGTTTTCCTTCTTATTTAGGTATATGTTCAATTGCGTTTCATAGACAAAGGTGATTTTTTTTTTTTTTTTTTTTTTTTTTTTTGGGGGGGTGACTTTCTCATGTACAAAGCTGCTAAGATATCATTGTACATTCTGACTAAAATGCGTTCTTTCTTCTTGGTTTACTGATTGCTCCTCCGATGCTGCTTTGTAGCTTTGCATCTTGGCTGAGTTAAACTTCTACATGTTTCTAGAAAGTAGATGAAAGAAAGGTAGTGCCGGATGTCTCAAATCAGCCTACAATTTAAGCTTTTTTACAAGTACAGGGAATGGATCTACAGCCTCCGGAATGAAGGAATGAGGCATAATCCAAATACAAGAGAAACATTTGTGATTTGTAATTTTTGCAGCAAGTTATTGGCCCTTTCTCTCAGCACAATCTTTGGTTGTATAGATCCTGATGCATGTATAGATTCTGGCATGTTATTGGTAGGATTTGGATTACTGTAGTGAGGCTTACTTATATGACAGGCATCTGACTAGAGCATGCAGGGCAGGACATGAAGCTTTTTAGTAATTTGGTGATTAAAAAAAGATATGAAAAGGAGCCTAATTGTCTTACAGTTTTGGGGTCAACCCTTGTCTGCAAAATTCCTAAATCTCATCGGCTCTGATGTTTTTAGGGTATTACACAAACTTTTGCTGGAAGGTTTAAAAGTAAAGTCTATTTAACAGTTATTCCAACAGATACGGTTATTTGCATTTACACATACAGCATCTCCAGTTTAAAATGCAGGATTACTTGCAAGTGGAAAAAAGAGCGATAAAGCTGTGCAAGGCTATGTGAGGCTGAGCTAAGTAAGCCTTACAGAAATGCTGACTTAATAGGGGCTGAGGCTGTATTGCAATGCTAGGGAAAACCTTGTATCTTCATTTGAACTAATTATTCATTCGTTTGGATTTCAAAGCTTTTTTTGGAGTTTGGAAACCCTTGTTATATTGTACTATACTAAAACTTATACCGTCTTATGATTTTTATACTGTTCGACAATTGCTTGACTCAGTTCTCTCCTTCTTTTACTGCTTTATCTCCCACTTCTAGGTGATGATCTATGAGCTGGCAGACCTTGTGCAAGGTTTTCTTACTGAGCACAATTTTCCTCCATCTCGCTCTTTTCATGAGGAGATGCTAAAGAACCAGCGCCGGCAACAAGAGAAATTAGCCCTGGAGGAGCAGCAGAGGATCGACCAGCGCCGTAGGCAGGAAGAACAGATGGTATGTAACTGTAATAAAGATGTATAGATGTGTAACATCTATAAGTTGTTTGTTCTTGGGGTTTCTCTCTTCAGACTCATTTTCAGCAGGTGTAATCCTTGTTTGTTTGGCTTAAGATCTGGTGGTTGACTTTCCATGTCTTTCCTCCTGCAGAAATCTTTTGTTAACTTGTCTGTGTGTTTTGGATCATTGTCTTGTTGTGTGAAGTTCCTTCTGATTTGTTTGGATGCAATTACCTATACATTTCCAGACGGACTGTTTCTAGCACTTGCTGCTATTATCTGGTGTTGCATCATCAAAACAGATAATTGACCCTGGCCCAAAAATTGCCATGCAAACATTAAGCCTCAAAACCTAAATCTTTATTTTGTATTTTAGAATATAAAATCACTATATTCTTTGCACTTTGAGGAATGTTATTCCTAAGTGGTTGGGCTATTTGCCACTTTACTCTTTCTCAGAGTAGTGATGCCCTCCCCAACGTTACTACTGAGAGACTTTGCCTAAAAATGGCATGCCCATTTGAAACCCGGTGATGTAAATTAATTGTTGCTAATTAACCTAATTAGTTGTGAAATTTTCCACAGTATCTTTTTTTTCAACAAACAATTCAATTTCTCCTTTCCTGCATTATATTGTCTTGTTTTGTATATCTTTTCTTAGTTCAGATTAAAAAGGTTTGCAGTTGTAATAAAGTAAATGCTTCATTAAAACTGAATAGCCTTAAATACATCCAGTCTGCTTTCAGATTCTTGCTCCTGATTAGTGGTTTGCATTTGGTAATATGTCTTAGTAATTTTTGCTTTCAAAGTCTATGCTAATCACTGGATTATGATACTTCCACCCCTGTCCTTTGGAGTTTGTTCATGATGTCACAGGCTGTTTTCTGAGGCACACAGTTTGTCATCTGCTGCTGTTGGTTTTCTTTGAGCATCCAGTTTAATGTCCTTTGCCTGGGGAACTTTATATTTTTATCCTTTTCTCTGGTTCAAAATGGCATGTTTTCCCCCTTCGACAGCTCTTTGGTCTTCATGTAGGTTTTTTCCTTTTTAGTAAATGCAATCTTCACAGGTGCAACCCAAAGCTTCAGCTGAACAAAGATATAAAAAGTTATTTATAGTTTAAACAATCATTCTAACAGGAGACATCTCGGCTTCATGTTCAAACACTTTAGCACACTTGAAAACTAGTTGGTCAGGTATGAAAGGTTCTCTGTTCTATGTAATTTAACACATTCAGATACAAGAACCAGAAAGTGAAAGCTCAATTTGAATATTTTAAAATATCCTATTTATTATCACATAGTGTTTTTGTACTTTCTGATCAGCAAAATGAATTACTTGCTGAAATCCAGAGACGTGAAGAGGAGAAGCGAGAAGAAAGGAGGAAGAAAGAAATGGCCAAGCTGGTAAGACATTCTGTTTATATAAATTTCATTTTAATTTTACATTGTTGCATTTTTTTTTTTCATATATGATGCATCAAAATCAGTCAAAAATAAGCTGTAGAATGAAACCGGCTTTTATAGTTATTGTGTCTTTAATATGCACTTTTGTTTAATCCTAGCTACATGGTGTTATGCCTTTTTCAAAAACCAGTCCAGGCTACTTGACAGGCTACTAACTACTTCAGTTAAATGATGAAGGTAGTAAATAAACTAATTTTGTAAAATCAAAGAACCTTTCGCTGCTTAATTTTTCATATGTAGGCTGAATATAACCTAAAATGTTTTTATTTTTAGAACTTTGAACAGTTTTGCCTTCTGCTCTGCTGAGGACTAAACAGATGATGTAAATGGGAGCTGGATTTATAAAATTGTGTAAAAAAATAAAAAAGACAAATGAGAGGTTTTGTTCTGATGGCAACAAAATGCTTGTAATGCTAAAAACTGAAGATGTTACTACTGCAGGAGCGTTTGGAGAGTGTGGTGCAGCCTACTGTAGGAAGCCCAATTATGAGCAGTTCCACTTCCCCTGGACCTTACAATGAATCTGCTGATTGCAAAAAAACAAACAGGCGGCGGACCACCTCCAGCAGCAGACACAGGTGTGGAAATTAACCACTCTCAGTATATCCTGTGCTAATAATTTACAGCTAATTATGTTCACAGCAGCTGTTAACTTGAGATTTTTGTAATGCTTTTAGTGACCTTGTGAAAGAACTAATGTAGAGTTTTCAGATGCATTATTGGAATCATCAGATTTTTGTTTGTATTTCATTTTTAAATTTGATTGATCCACATTGTGGTGCTAAAATACAAATATGGTGAGCTAAGTAGATTTGTGCATTGAATTTAAATCCTTCCAACATACTATTTCCCTTCTGAATACAATATTGAATATTATGTTCTTTAAAGATGAATGCCAGTTTCACCTTTTGAAACAAATGGCAGTATTTATTTATTCCTCCTTGTTGCATGTATAGGAATATGGTCTGCTACATTGGCTAAATGTATTCACTTAGTTCAAAGTGCACAATTTGGATTAAGAGCAGTTAGTATTTCTGTAGTATTTCTGTTTTTTCTCCAAAAAAAAAAAACAACAACTTTTATTTCTTTATTTCCTTATTAAAATGCCCCCCCCCCCCCAATTGTTTAGGCGAGACACTTACAATGAAGACAATTCAAGTCTTCATGAAGTCCTGCACTTTTGTAATAGTGCCATGGGAGACATCTTTGTTCACAGAGGAAAATGTATAGGTAAGGTTTCTTATTTAGTTATTACTTTCCTTCAAATCACATTGATAGGACCTTAGCGCTCATTGTCAAAAGACTGAGTAGGAATCACTGTGGAGTTTTGTTCATAGGCGTATATGTATCTGTGTGTCTGAGGTGAGAGTACGCGACTGGGCAGGAGTGTTTATCATGCCCTCAATGCCACTTCTGGAGAATTTGCTGTCATATATGAGTGGATCCTTCGCTGGAACAAGAAGATTGGCAAGTTCTTCACCAGCCAGGAGAAAGAGAAGCTTGAGAAATGCAAAAAACAAGTAAGACTTGACCTGGGTTGTATAAAAAGCCATGTTTACATTATAAGCCTAACTGTTGAGTTTACACACACATGCACAAATATATTAATGATTTACGTGTATTGATCAACTAACAAAAAGTGAGTGTAAGATTTAGAATTTATGGAAAGATTAATTGTTGAGCAAGATTAACTTTATCAACTTTAGTCATTGTATTGAGAATTCTATTTTTGTCTAGAGCTCCTATTTTTTATTTTTTATTTTTTTTGCCTTTTCTTTTCAGATTCATGGAGCTGAGAGTGAGCTGAATTCTCTGTTGAAGCTGAACCACCCAAACCTGGTGCATTTCCAGGCCCTAAGCTGTACTGAGCGAGAAGACTGCCTGGTGGTTAATCTTCTGGCTGAATATGTTCCAGGCTGCAGTCTGGCCCACAGCCTCTCCAACAGCACTCCAGTGCCTGTAGACCAGCTTCGCCAGTATACAGCCCAGCTGCTCGCAGCACTTGACTACCTCCACTCCAACTCAGTGGTCCACAAGCAACTTAGTGCCTCCTCAGTGCTCCTTGATGCCCAGGGCAATGTTAGGCTTACAGACTACAGCCTGGGGAAACGGCTAGCTGATGTTTGCAAGGAGGATATTTTTGAACAGGCTCATGTGCGTTTTAGCGAGGAGGCGCTGCCCACACGTATGGGCAAGAAGGGTGACATCTGGAGTCTTGGGCTGCTTCTTTTGGCTCTTAGCCAAGGATGTGAGGTTAAGGAATACCCAGTTTCTGTCCCTTCCAGCCTGCCAGCTGACCTTCAGGACTTCCTCAAGAAGTAGGTCCCAAGTTTGTTCTAGTTCACTCTAGCTGGCTTGTAATATTCATTTTATTTCTCTCTCAGTTGACACTTAGTAAAGGAGAGACTAGGCACGATCTGTTTTCTGATATTAAATCAAGCATCCATTCTTTAATAAAAAAATGCATTTTAGTTTATTCTAAATATTTTATTCTAGGGGTGTGTAGAGGTTACTGTAGAGATTTTACAATATCTTACCATCTTATGAAATGTGACTGGTCCAGCATGCAAGTTCCAAAATACAGTCTGGCTTATAAACATGTTAGTAACATTAACATTCCATTCCATTCCATTCCATTAATTACATATAAAGAAATGTTTAATTTAGGAACAAAGTGAAAATTATTTATTTTTTTAATAAATGTAGACTTTTATTCTATTCAATTCAATTTATTCTTGTATAGCGCCTTTCACAACAGAGTTGCCCCAAGGCACTTTACATAGATGGTAAACAGGTTATAGTACCAGAAGTTAAAGCCAGACGACTATGGAGGAGAGGAACCAAAAACTCCACTGTGTGGAGAAAAAAAAACCTCTGAGGGTCCAAGGTTGACTGGCTACCCAACCCCCTTGGGTATACTAGCAGTACAAAGTTAGGTCGGGTTTAACCCCAGGATCAGTACACAGTCCTAAGCTGCTTCCAAGGCTCAGCAAGTCGGGCCGCCAGGATCCCTTGGTGCATCGGATGCACAGCACAAACCAGTTGGTGGTTTGGTGTTGGACTCAGGTGATGACCATTGCGGGCCCCCCCGGACATCTGGGGAAAGAAATGGAATGGGGATGGTCAGTAATGAGCAGGATCCAGTAGTGACAGACACAGAAAGAAACAATACCGTGCAATGGCATGTACAGCAGCACCAGCGACATAAGTAGTGGTGCACTATGGTGATTGGTGCAGGTAAGCTAAACTAAAAAAGTAAGTCTTCAGCCGTGATTTAAAGACTGAGACTGATTTGCCATCCCGTATGCAAGCAGGCAAGCTATTCCACAATCTATGGGCCCTGTAACTGAAAGCTCGTGCACCTATACATTTATTTATGCGAGGGACAATTAGAAGATCTTTATTCTGGGATCTAAGTGGGCGATTAGGTGTATAGGTATTAAGCAGTTCGGTTAGGCATATTAGGGCAAGACCATTAAGTGCCTTGTAGGTTAAGAGGAGGACCTTGAAGTCAGCCCTGTACCTAACAGGAAGCCAGTGAAGCGAGGAGAGTATGGGAGTTATGTGGTCGTACTTCCTGCTCCTGCTAACAATCCTAGCGGCTGTGTTCTGAATGCGCTGTAGGGTGCGTAATGTGCCCTGAGTGCTTCCAGAAAGTAGGGCATTACAGTAATCTAATCTACTGTATACAAATGCATGTACTACTTTCGCCGTGTCTTCTATTGACAGAAAACACTGTAGTTTGGCAATGTTCCGAAGTTGCAAGAAGCATGTCTTCGCAACTGCATTAACATGGGGATTAAATGAAAGATTTGAATAAAAAAAAACACCAAGGTTACGTGCCAGAGTACTAACTGAAAACTTCAGCCCTGCATCCCAGATATGCGAAATGAACTTGGCCCTATCTGCATCACTACTACAAAACAAAAGCAGCTCCGTTTTTTCGGGGTTTAGTGAGAGGAAGTTGTTATTTATTCATCCAATCCCTAATATCATTGAGGCAACTAATTAAAGTGCTGGTTGATGCTTTAATCACATGATTTAACAGATAAGTATAACTGAGTGTCATCAGCGTAAGAGTGGTAACTAACATTATGCTTCCATATAATAGTACTTAGTGGGTGCATGTAAAAGGAGAAAAGCACTGGGCCCAACACCGACCCTTGAGGGACTCCATAATTAACTAGTGACATAGGTGAGGGGGTGCCATAATCATCCATTTGGATGAAGTAATAGCGGTTTGTGAGATAGGAGTTAAACCATTTAAGGGCTGTTCCGCTAATGCCGACATTGGAGAGAAGCCTGTTTACTAAAATGGAATGATCCACCTTGTCAAACGCAGCACTAAGATCTAACAGAACAAGAACAGTAATGTTTCCTGCATCACTTGAAACCATTATATCATTTACCACTTTAGTTAGAGCAGTTTCTGTGCTATGGCCGTGCCGGAAGCTTGATTGGAATTTATCTAAGAGATTATGTGTGTCTAGATATGACTGCAGTTGTCTAGCAACTAATTTTTCTAGAATCTTAGAGAGAAACGGGACATTAGAGAGAGAGGTCTATAACTACTCTGTGAGCGAGGGTCCAAGTTAGGTTTTTTGAGCTGTGGTCTAACCACTGCCGTTTTAAATTGATTAGGGACTACACCTGAGGTCAAGGATGCATTCATGATATCAAGTATGGGTGTTAATAGTACTCCTAAGGATTCCTTCAGGAGCTTGTTTGGAATGGGATCTAACCGACAGGTTGTGGACTTTGCCTTGGTTATAACCGAAATTAGCTCAGAGGCATCAATGAGATTTAAAATCACTGAAATATTGTGAGCACTGCTCGTGTAGTGGATTATTCACGACTTTAGTCGCAGTTCAGATTTTGAAAAGTCTTATCTTCAGTTTTAATTGTTTTAATTATATTACTTTAATCTCTTAGTTTTGTTAAAATTGCGATTTAAATATCCATATGTCTAAGACTATTACAAAAACACACAGGCTTTCATAGGGTGTCCTAATTTTTTCACATGACTGTACAGTCTTTATTTATTTATTTATTTGTGGTTTTTTTTTTGAATGGGATTAAACAAATGTTTTTCTTAAGCATATTAAGGATTTTTTTCTAATATTTTTGTATCAGCCAATTAGCTCTAGGAATAAAAAGTGTGCTTTGGAAGTTTCCAAATCAGTCCTGTGTGCCAGAAAAATTACACTGCTCTGTATCAGAAGTGTTCATCTCCAAATTAGTTTTAACTATATGATTTTTATCATTTTTAGAATTTTATTGCTTTTCTAAGTTAGAGTTCAATGTAGATAAAGGCTGTTTCATGCATTTTTTTAGTGTTTATATGTGTTGTGCCTTTATTGTCAATGTGAGGTGCACAAATGGGTTGAATGCAGAGGTCCAATTTTGTTGTGGTTCACTATCTGCTGTGCTTTGACCTCGCAATGACAAGGGTTGTCACTTTCACTTTCACAGCAGGTTTGTTTGCTTTAATGATGCTGACTGATGTGGTGATGTTTTTTTTGTTTGTTTTTTTACCCCCCCAATAAAGGGTCTGTTTGTGTTTATTTTTGTCCTGGGCTGCTCACAGAGGCACAGTAAAGTCACAGACAGGCATCATGGAAAGGGGATGCCCTTTCAAAGGGCACTGCCATGTTCTCAAGTAAATTTAGTCATAACTGAGACAGCAGTTGGTGAAAAATTTGATACAATAATTTTTTGATCCTGCATGTTGTATAGTGAGTGTTATGTGGTGTTTGATGCAGGAAAGCACACCAGACAGACAGCCTTGCAAATCTTTAGGATGCCTGGCAATTTGAGTCCTAAACAGTGGCTGGAGTATCCTATGTGTGGCTTTCCTGTATTGCTTGTTTAAAAAAAACAACAGGGTTTGCCCTGTAAGATGTGTTATGAATGTTGCACACTCACTTGATTGAAGTAATTCTTTCTGTCATTTATAATGTGCACTCTTTAAAATGTCCAAGCAGTTTGCTGATTTTTTTTGGACCATGTTGAGTTCAGATTTTATTGTATGTGACAGAAACTACCCCACACCTGAATTGTTAAACTTGCATATGATGCTGAAACGAGCAGGAACTTTATTATTTTCAGAATATGTATTATTTGCCATATAAACACTCAGATGAGCCAAGAAAACAAGCATTCTGCTTCTGGACATAAGTGGTTATTTGTTCCTTATCAACCATATCTAAGAAATGAGGGGGGAAAAAATTGTAAATGCTTTTTAACTTCTTTTTCAAACTAATTTCTGAAGCTGTTCATTTGATCATGTGTTTTAAAGGTGTGTGTGTCTTAATGATGGGGATCGCTGGAATACTCAGCAGCTGTTAGAACATTCCTTCCTCCGACCACCTTCACCAAAAAGCCTTCCTCCGTGCCAGGAGCCTAGCCCAGAAGGTATCTATGTTTCTAAAACACTTACACATTAAGTTAGCTAATATTTTTGCCATTTATTATTCTATTCAGTTTTAATTCAGAGTGTCAAGTGTCAACACCTTCAGTCCAGATAACACCACCAGGTATTACTGAATTGTACAAGTGCTTTGATGATGTGTGCCAATAACATCAAGCTGTACTTTGAATTAGCCAGAAATGTTTCGTTGATACTAATTAGCACTAGCTTTTCTTTTTCAGGGTAACAGGTTAACCTTCTCGAAATATTGTAACGATGTTATATAACTGAACTAGCTTGTTGGCAACGCCTGTTCTTAATACATACATATTCTGTGATTTTTTTTTTTGTCTCCTTCAAGCCAGACTGTATTTTTCAGTAGATTTACATGGCAATCTCCATGATTTGGAATCAAATCAGAATCCTTCAAAAGAGAATTGGTACTTAAGAAATCTTAGGAAGACACCTAAGAATTAATTTTATTTGCATCCCTTAAGCGTGCAGATAGACTTCAGATGTAGAAAATGAAATGAGATACAAGAGTTTGGTTTTGAAAGATCCTTGATAATGCCTGATAGTTTTTTTTTTTGTCTGTTTGGTTGATTTATCATTGTACTTCTCTTGCAGACATTGGTTTGGATTTTGCATCGACAGTTATTCCGCGGGGTCACCTTCCTAGCGGCCCTTTTAATACAGTTGGGCTGTCACAATTCTCCCGTTACTTCACAGAATTTCAGGAGCTGCAGCTGCTGGGGAAAGGTGCTTTTGGAGCAGTCATCAAGGTGGCCAGTTATCTGTTACATTTTATGCATTTCAGTTTGGAATGGTTTTGGTCTAATTGTAAAAATAAAGCATCTGATTGCTTTTCCTGTCTTTTTTGGTGTTGGGGAGAGTGACACCTTTTCTCTTTTTTTTACAGTACAGTCCATTTTCTCTCATTTTATTCATGGCTTTCATTTTCACACAGGTCCAAAATAAGCTGGATGGCTGCTACTATGCTGTGAAACGGATTCAGGTCAATCCTACCAGTAAACAGTTCCGCCGGATCAAGGGTGAGGTGACTCTGCTCTCACGCCTCAACCATGAGAACATTGTCCGCTACTACAATGCCTGGATCGAGCGGCACATGCCGCCCACTACAGGTGTGCTGAGCAGTGAGAGTTCTGAACTGCCGAGCCCCCCTGAGCGTCCAGCTGTTCAACGCCGACTTAATGAGCTGAGTCTTCTGGACAATGTGGAGGTTGATGCACCACCGCCAGTTCTTGCCAGTTCAGTAGAGTGGAGCACCTCTCTGGAGAGGTCATCCAGTGCCAAGTGCAATGCCGCTGACTCCAGTGATGACGATGATGACGAGGAGGCAGATGTGTTCTGTCCATCTTTCCTGTGAGCTCCTTGGTTGTTAGGAATTTTTAGCTTGATGGATGATTAAACAAGGCAGATGTTTGTTAATCTTGGAGCTGTCAGTACTGCTTTCATGAACTGTCAAATTGTGTTGATATTTGCAGTGATCTTTCCCTGGATATTGACATACTTTGCGTTATTTAAGCCAGTGCAGATAATGTACTGCAGATGGCTATTAAAGACAAATAATTCTCATTACTTTTTTAACCTCTCTACCAAACAGCATTTTCAGTGACAAGTAAAATAGCTTTTTTGTCAAGCACTCACTCTGACATGATCCCCAGTTAAAAAGGCAATTAAGGTACTTCGTCATAAATATGAGTATTGAGTTCAAAATAATGCTTAAATGTTGTCTTGGCTGTATTCATATTACTGGCTTATTTTATCAAGGGCAATATTTGAAAATTATATATTTTTTTTTCCCTTAAAGAGGGTCCAGTTTTGATGTTTTGATTTATGGTGATATTTCAAAGGTTAGGATGCATCATGAGGGATTGGTATTTTATATTTTGAAGTGGCAGTACCCCTCTGTAATTTGTATTATAGGGCTGAACATTTTTAACAATTTCTTTTTTTATATAGAAATCACAATTTGAAAAGATTTCAAAGCCATTTTCCAGTCACATTCTGCTTTTTGAATAATACAAATTTTCAAATATTTTTCATTATTTCATTAATTAGGCAAATGTTACAAAGCTTGGGAGTTTGCAGCCTGGTTCATTGCATTTTGAACTCAAGCCTCAAGGCTTAATTAAATGTTTTCCATATCGTTCAGCTTCAATTCATTGTCATATTTTGGGATACAATTCAGTTCAAATGTCAAATATTTTAATATTATTTGGTACAGCTGCTGTTTTTGCTGAATTTGACCTGATTTTGGTTTTCTGCTACAGGGCTTCCAACAGTGATTCAGAAAGTGACATTATCTTTGACAATGGTGATGCCAGCAGAGATAGTCTTGTGCAGGTCAGTAAATCATTTGAAATAAATGTTGCTGTTCTCAGTTGTGCCTGTTTGGTGCAGGATTGTTTTTGCCACCCTATATGTCTTATACAATTTTCTTAATACATGCGTGCTTTTTATGCATTCTGTACAGGAAGAAATGAGTAGGAAAGGTGGTAACCCAGAAGAGAGCAATGTCTCTGAAAAACATCCCCTTTTTGCACATTACCTGTATATACAAGTGAGTACATGCAGAGTACAGAGATCCAATTCCTGTGAAAGATTGTTGTCTGAAATAAAAAGCTGGACTAGGAATTCAGTATTCAGAATGAACAGGCTACGAGATCAGCACCATTCGGATCAGAGAAACTATATGATATACTTGATTAGAAACTGTAGTGCATTGTTAATGTGAACTGTTTGGGTCTTTTGCACAAAATACAGTTAGGTCTATATATATTTGGACACTGACAAGTTTAGTTTTTGTACAGATTCCAATTATAGTTTTATAATGGACATGGGCATAGTATGTAGATCCTCAGCTTTCATTTGAGGGCATCCACATTCAGATTGGATGAAGGGTTTTAGGAGGTTCAGCTCCTTAACCTATGCCGCCCTCTTTATAAGGGGACCAAAAGAAATTGGACAGTTGACTCAAAGACTATTTCATGGGCAGGTGTGGGCAATTCCTTTGTTATGCCATTATCAATTAAGCCTGGAGTTGATTTGAGGTTTGGTGCTCTCATGTGGAAGACTTTGCTGTGAACAGACAACATGCGGTCAAAAGAGCTCTCCATGCAGGTGAAAAAAGCCATTCTTAAGCTGCGAAAACAGAAAAAACCCATCCAAGAAATTGCTACAATATTAGGAGTGGCAAAATCTACAGTTTGATACATCCTGAGAAAGAAATAAAGCACTGGTGAACTCAGCAGTGCAAAAAGACCTGGACGTCCAGGGAAGACAACAGTGGCGGATGATCGCAGAATCCTTTCCATGTTGAAGAGCCGCTTCACAACATCCAGCCAAGTTAACAACACTCTTCAGGAGGTAGGCGTATTGATATCCAAGTCTAACATTACGAGAAAACTGCATGAAAGTAAATGCAGAGGGTGCACTGTAAATGCAGAGGGTGCACTGAATAGCATTCTCTGGACAGATGAAACCAAGATCTCTGCCAGAATGAATGCAAGAAAAAACAATGGAGAAGGTATGGAACAGCTCATGATCCAAAGCATACCACATCATCTGTAAAACATGGCGGAGGGAGTGTGATGGCTTGGGCGTGCATGGCTGCTAATGGCACTGGGACACTAGTGTTCATTGATGATGGGTCACAGGACAGAAGCAACTGAATTCTGAGTCTACTGTCTGCTCAAATCCAGCTAAATGCAGTCAAATTGAATAAATTGTATAAAAATATAAAAAGGGCCCTCGACCAGCCATGTCAGGCAGCTGGTGGTGGTGAGGGGAATCCCAGCAGTTCAGTCCATCTTTTCAACTGGTGCCTGAACCCGACCCTAGAGTCACTGGAGGAATCGCCTGATTCAGGGGAACGCCTCGCCTTGGTGGAACCTGAAAGAGAGCTAAACACAGATCTTAAAGGGATCAAAGAGGAAGTCTTTTTCATATAGTCCGAACCCTGTTTCCAACCCTTGCCTTCTTTGTTCTTCACGTCTCTTATCACAGAATCCACAGTACAGAAGCTGTCGTTCACTTCCTTAAACTGAGACAGGTCATTGCTGATGTCTTTTGGCTCCTTCCTCTTCTTGGTCATACTTCCCTGCTGCTTGGAGCTCAGTGAGGCAGCATCCCAGCTCCTGGTTCCACTACGAGGAGTTCCACTTGGACTCCTCCACGAACCGCCTTGTTCCGAGTCTGCTGAACTCTGAGGGTGAACTAACGGTAGGGAGTTGCTGCTGTTCAACCTCTGGAATTTTTCCCGGCTTCTCCATCAGACTGTTCTTCAGCTGCTCCGCGCTGGCATTAACCACCAGGGTCCCAGCATGCACTGGTGTCTGTGGAGGAAGTCGAGATTCGAAGATCGCCAATCTTGCTTCCATACCACTAACCTGCTTCTCTAGCTCGCTGAGCTTACTGGCCTTACTTTGGGCTTCTCTCAGTTCAGCCTGCAGAGCAACGTTGTGGTCCTGCACCCTTCTCAGCTCTGCTGTGGTCTGATTCAGTTGTTCTTCCATAGTGGCTATTTTAGCTTCCAGCTTCTCCTGAATGGTTGGAGTCTCAACTCTCCTCGTTGTCTGGCATACAGTTTGGTCCCTCTGTTCATCCGTTCTTTCCAGCCCTTCTCTTTAGACAGCCATCACAGCTTGCAGCTGTATTCTAGAGACCTCTCTCTCCTCTCTGAATTTCGCGCTCCTTCCTTGAAGCTCACCTTTGTCTTGAGCCAGGGCTTTTCTTTCTGTTTCCATGGCTTCGATCTCCCTTTGGCAACTGGACACGAGTCCTTTGGTCCTCTCCAGCTGAGGAAGCAGATAGGTGATCCTTTCCTTGCGTTTCAACCCTTCATTCGTGACCGAGGCATTCACCTGTAGCATCGAGGCTTCTTTCGCCATCAGCTGCTGGTAGAGCTCTGTCACCAACCCCTCCTGTTCAGTGATCTGAACATTCATGTAGCTTATTTGTTCATCTCTGAGGTGAGATTGGATTGTCCTTGCAGCTCTGATCCGTTTGGCCAGATCCCTTGCCTGCTTTCCTCTGAATGACTTTTGCAAGCAAATTGCAGCATGCCTGAACAGCTGATACCTCTGCTTTTGTTGATGCCCAAGCTTCCACCTTCTGAACCTCCTCTGGAGAACACTTGCTGCCCCGCACTGCTTCTTGAAAACCAATCTTTGCTGGTGCATTTTTACTACAGCCTGAATCATGGTGGCAGCTTTGTGCATTGCAGCAATATTCTTTCGAACAGAAAAACCCCTAAAAGCTGCCTGGATGCATATCACTGACCTTCTCAATACCTGGAATCTCTCATGTTCAAATTTACCCTTAGTGTAGGACCAAAAATGTCTTTGAATGATGATGGCTGACACCCTTATGGCCCAGTACTTAACTACCTCCCGGTGTCTTCTGTACGCAGCCTGAATCAGGGAAGCTGCCTGATGTTGCAGGATCACCTCCCTTCTGACCCTCTGACCTCTGAAGCAGGCTTGCAGGAACATTGCAGCAGAGCACAATTTCAAGAATTCCTCCCTCTGCTTTCTGGCTTCAAGTGTGGAGCAATACCTAAGCTGGATGGCAATAGCAGCATACTTGATGCATAAATATCGTGTCCGAGCACAGTGAGCCCTGTAAGCACATTGTATCACAGTTGCAGCATGGTGCTTCTGTTTCAGAGCCTGTCTGGTATTCATCCCTCGGAATGCGGCTTGCAGAACAACAGCAGCCTTCCTTTTCTCCTTCAAAGACTTCATTTCATGCTTCATCATCTTATTAGCTCGGTAATATCGCTGAACAGTCCTGGCTGCCCACAGTAGCTTCAGGTAGTATTTTCTGCTCAATTGCTTCCTCACCTGTGCCTGAATGGTTACCGCAGCCTCATGTTCAATTCTCCTTTGCACCCGAACTTTCCTTCTAAACTTCCCACTAACCTGGAGCTGCTCCTTCTCTGCTTTCTGTGTAGCAGGTGGCTTAGTGGTGCTGGGTTTGGGGGTCGACTTCTTGATGCCGCTTTCCTTGCTGCGAAGGGCTTTCTTGGTCGACCTCCCCGGTTGCACGATGCAGGAAGTGGTTTCCACCATCCTCCTGCTCTCTATGTCAGGAACTGCCTTCTTTGCCACTGCCTCGCTTCTCTTGTTGCGGGCAGCCTTCTTTGCATTCCTCTCGGTGGGCGCCGTGCTTTCGCGTTGCGGCGCGGTGGGCGCCGTGCTTTCGCATTGCGGCGCGGTGAACGCCGTGCTTTCGCGTTGCGTAACGCCAGCCGTCAACGAAGCCCCGCCTTCCATGTCGTGTGCGGGGAAAAACATGCGCTCGAGCGTGTTGAGACAGCGCTGCGCCCTTGTAGCCTCGGAGATCAGCATCCGGAGACATAGCGCGAACCGATCCCTGCGAAGCTCGGGATCTGGGACGATATCGAGTGGGAGCAGTGACATTGTATTCTTCAGACGGCGCTCAAGCTACCTTGCCGTGGCCGTCGGCGTCAGTCTCACCCACTCCTCACCGTCCAGATGCTCGCGGAGGTCTAGAGAAGTCGCCGCTGTCTCCCCGGTCGTAATCTGCTGCAGCGTCTGCTCGATAGCACCCGCTGCCGCCCACAACATACGCTCCTGCTCGCCCTCGTGGCTCGTGACGTCCAGGTACTGGCGGCTCATTTCTGTAACGGTGGCGGGGTACCGGAGGGACGTCAGCTCGGAGCCAGGAGTTAGGAACATACTTTTATTAGTCACACTTACAAAAACAAGGAACGGGGACTGCAGTTCTAAACACGAAACCCTAGAACTGAGGAACTGCAGTCTAACCCTAGATACTAAGTGGCATATACTAAGTTACCTATACCAAGTCATAAACACCAAGTTACATATACCAAAACCACCCGTTACGCATAGGCTTAACCTACCTAATGAGCCACGCTCTGTTCTGACTCATCGGGGCTTAAATAGTCAGCCCCAATGATGCACACCTGCCTGCAGGGGCTCAGGTGTGCTGAGTCAGAACAGAGCGCCCTCTAGCGTACCCAAAACACCTCCTGTGACAAACACCTTATACGTGATAGAGAGCGCCCTCTAGCGTGCCCAAAACACAACACGTGACAGAGAGCGCCCTCTAGCGTGCCCAAAACACCCCACATGTGACACAAATTGTCCATCTGTATTATGAAACCCCGCAATCAATGACCTAAAACATACCCAAAGCAACCCAGGAGTTTATTAAGGCAAAGAAGTGGAATATTTTTGAATGGCCAAGTCAGTCACCTGATCTGAACCCAATTGAGCAGCATTTCACTTGTTGAAGACTAAACTTCATACAGAAAGGCCCACAAACAAACAGCAACTGAAAGTCGCTGCAGTAAAGGCCTGGCAGAGCATTAAAAAGGAGGAAACCCAGCATCTGGTGATGTCCATGAGTTCAAGACTTCAGGCTGTCATTGCCAGCAAAGGGTTCTCAACCAAGTATTAGAAATTAACATTTTATTTTCAGTTATTTAATTTGTCTAATTACTTTTGAGCCCCTGAAATGAAAGGATTGTGTTAAAATGCTTTAGTTCCTCACATTTTATGCAATCTTTTTGTTCAACCCATTGAATCAAAGATACCAATATCTCCTCATTAACAATTCTTTTTTTTATTATTTTTTTTTTTTATTAAACAGATGGAATACTGTGAAAAAAGCACTTTGAGGGACACAATCGACCAGGGCCTTTACCAGGATTGCAGTCGCCTTTGGAGACTGTTCAGGGAGATCCTGGATGGCCTAGCATACATTCATGACCAGGTAACCTGAAGTAGAAGTATGGGCAGATTTGAGTTTTTTGTACCCATTCCAACTTTGTGTACTGCATCTCAAGACCCCCACAGTGCATGGTTATATGAATGGTAGTGTGTTGCTGTGCAATGACTCTGCACTGCTCAAGACCCCTGTTTAATATTTCTTACCAGGCACTTAATTTGGTTCCAAACTAAACTCTTACAGTCCCTAACACTATAGTTTCCTTACAACGGCATGTTTTAAACACTTCCTAGAAGTTGGGGACAAATTCAACAGGGCTTTAAATGCAGTGCTAAAATGATATTGAAACTGACAGCAAGTTAAGATATTCCATAACTTTCTGCAGAAAGTAACCATACATCTAGACCCCAAGGAGAGAACAAAGAGAACATTTTAAAAGAAGTATAAAAAAAAATGAAAAACTTAACATGAAATATAGAGAAAGCTATTCTCCAGAATAGATTTCATGCATTCATTCTGTATTTAGTTGCAAATCCAGTTTTGTGTGGCCTGCTGTGCTGTTTCCTCAGGGAATGATTCACAGAGACCTGAAGCCCGTCAACATCTTTCTCGACTCTCATGACCATGTCAAGATAGGAGACTTTGGCTTGGCGACTGACCACCCAGCTAATGTGGTAATGGATGAATTTTGCATTTAGTATAAAGCTCTGAGACAGTGCATAAAGTACACTGTTTAAATTAGTTCTTAATATATTTTACTGCATATAAATGGGTTAAAAATATTAAACGATGCACCTGTAAATATACAATTTCTAAACTGACAGTTATTTTTTAAACTTAACTATAGTTGTCATTAAACTTAAGACTATAGTGGTAATAAAGCTTTATGCTGTACCCAGTATGCTGGATGCTTTATCCACAAGTTGATGTTCTATAATATTATAATATGAATATGAACAGCTTTTAATAGAACACTACAAAAGGATTTGTGAAATGTTTATGGGATTGTTTTGAAATGCATAGATGTTTCTGAAGACATACTATTTAAAGTGATATGAGAAAATATTAAATATTTAGATCTTAATGTATCATAACTAAAAGGAGAATATTCTGTTCTACGATAGTGCTATGTAGTTTGTGGATTTATTAGTTAGTGGTTTCAAGGGGAAGTGCTTTGTCATGGCTTTATTTCAATATTTTATCTTTTATCTTTAACACTTAGTGTTTTCCCAATGTTGAAGCCCCTGTGCAGGGATCTGTCTAAGATGAGCAGTGTTAATATTCAACTATTTAAATACCATATTGAAAAATTAAAAACATTCAATGGAAAATGGATATTAAACATGAAATTCACATGTGAAGGTGTTTTTACTATAGAACTAATAAAGCTTTTTTGTACCAAAATTACACACCTAGTGTTAATATCCTAATTCTAATTTTGATGTAATTATACAGTATCTTTGTCAGCTGATGCTCAATGTTGGAGGATATGGTTGAGGGAAAAACGTTGAATTGATTTGTAATTATTAGCTTATTTTTATTCCACATTTCTTTCTTTCCTCTGCATTTTCCAATTTCACACTGACTGCCTGTATGTCCTCTCTCACCACATACAAAAAGCTCCTCTTTTTCCTTCCTCTTCTCTTGCTTGGCAGCTCCTTCCTCAACATCCCTCTACCCATATGCTTCTCGTCTCCTCGTCTCTGCACATGTCTAAGCTCTCACTCTAATTTCCCTATTTATCTATTATCCTGTCTATCCTCATCATTCCCAACACAAATCTTGGCGTCTCTATGCCACGTCCAGCTCCACTGCCTATCTTCATCAGGGCCACCTTCTGCAACATGTATAACAAAGCAGATTTCACTACCCTTTTGTAAGCTTTCCCTTTCAGTGTTCTGGTGCCCTTCTTTCACAGATTACTCTTCTCCACCAATTTCAACCTGCCTGAACTCTCTTCTTCACCTCCTGTTTTTCTAAAATGTTGACTCCAAGTATTTACCCTCCTCTACCTCTGCCACCTCAATTCCCTCTCATGTAATTCTTAGTCCTATTGACTTTAATTCCTCTCCTCATTAGAGCATATGTCCACCTCTTCAGGGTGTCTCCTCAAGCTGATCCTTACTCTTGTTACAGATCAAAGTAGCAAAGCATCACTGTCCATGGGAACTCCCGTCATCTTCTTTAGTACCTTTGCAAACAAGATGGGGGCTTATTTTATTTATCTAATTTTAGTGATTTATTTTTATTGTCTTTAAACGAGTCTGTATCTGGTCTCTTGCAGGCTTCAGGCAAGCTGGAGATAGAGGATTTTAGCTCAGGCCTGGCCTTAAAATTTGACCCAACAGGTAAAGCAAGAACTTAACTTTTTATTATGGGCTTACTTACTTACTATTTATGGGCTTGCTTACATAATAGTCTAGTACACAACCTTTCATTTCCTATCTAGGTAACATGACGGGTATGGTTGGCACTGCACTTTATGTGAGCCCTGAGGTCCAAGGAAATACCAAAGCCACATACAATCAAGTAGGATAAAACTTTTTGCCATTGTATTTCCCTACATTATGATGCTAGAATATAATTTTATTATGGTACATTTGAATGTGTATCTTCGTGTAGAAAGTGGATCTCTTCAGTTTGGGGATCATCTTGTTTGAAATGTCTTATCGACCAATGACCACAGCTTCTGAGCGTATATCTGTGCTTAGCCAGCTCAGGAAGGTAAGTCTGATTCAGCCTAAATGGCGATGACAGGAATTTGTATAAAGAGCAAAAGAGATTTTTCAGTCAACAACACAGGCAATATAATCATTTAAATGTAACTAATGTTGTTTTATATATATTCTTGTTCTGAGGAAAGAGAACCAATCTTTTACAAGAATCAGTGCAAACATGTTTATACATGTGGTGTTCTGTTGTAAATATGATATATGATACATAAGAAGATATATATTTTACCTGACTTGCCCAGTTAATACTGTGGTTATTTTAAGTAATGTAAATTGAATAAAAGTCCAAATTTAAAGTAAAGCATTTAGTCAATCCTGCATTTATTTATTTTGCAGGAGTCCATTGAGTTCCCTGAAGATTTTGGTGAATATGAGAGAGGGACCAAGGTGATTTTTACAAGTAACTTTTCTTAATTTGCAACTTTCACATATGCCTTTAGAAGGCCACTGTTCCTGATCCTCTTACTCTGTTCATATAGAAAGTGATCTGCTGGCTGCTGAGCCACGACCCTGCCCAGCGGCCCACTGCGGTAGAACTTTTGAAGAGCGATCTCCTTCCCCCTCCTCAATTGGAGGAGTCTGAACTGCATGAGGTGTTGCAGCACACCATGGCTAACATCATGGGAAAGTCCTACCGTACCATGGTCAACAAGCTGCTTTCCCAGAACACCACTCACGTCATGGACTACACCTACGATATTGATGTCCACAAGGTAGCATAGATAAGTTTCTATTTCTGTTTAACTCAACATCTACACTAGGCTGATTAAATCAGTGCTCAGACAGTGAAAACACCAGTTTTGTAACTGAGGGTTTCAAAGGTAGAGATTGTTTTGGGTGGTGGATGTTGTAATAAGGCTCTTTTTAAGAATTTGCCAAAAAGGTTTAAAGACTCTGCCTCAGGCACAGCAGAATAATGGGAAACATTGGCAGTGGCAGGGTTTATGGTTGAGGGTGTGGAGGACTGATGTTGAAAAGGTAGTCTGTACAGTTCATTTTCAGTGAGGTACATTCTTTACAACTACAAGCTTTTTTTTGTGAATTACCTACATAACCTTTTGCATCTTACCACCCAGTTTTTCAAGCAAACAAAACAGTTTGAACAATTGGAATCTGTTGGAATCACTAACCTCTTGATAGCTACTCTAAGTTAGTTATAGATATATTAGCTGACAGAACCTGGGGTGAAAGCCTGTAAAGTCAGTAGGTTGCAGATTGATGCAGTTACTTCAGGCAAGAGATTTGTTGAAGTTTTCTCTGTTTTAATTTACTTTAATTTCTTTTATTAGAAATGCTGTAAATTACTTGAAAAACAGTTTGGTCAAGCACACA
Organism: Hepsetus odoe; assembly: GCA_017165825.1. Lineage (NCBI taxonomy): Eukaryota > Metazoa > Chordata > Actinopteri > Characiformes > Hepsetidae > Hepsetus > Hepsetus odoe. Next base: position 9,750,747 of record CM029374.1, on the reverse strand, counting down.
AGGTTCTATGTTCTGTGTAATTTGCCACATCTACAGTACTGTGCAAAAGTCAAAACTTTTGAGGAATGGTTCTCGAAGCTTCCTGAAGGACAAGGTTTTGTGCTTTTTATTTTTAATTCAGTCCCTTTACCTGATCATCTGACCAGAATATTGGTTTATGGTTGTTGTTTGTCACAGTGACCGTGTGATTCATGACTGGTTTACTGGTAATGCTGAATACTGTGTTGTTGGAATACCTTTATCGCTTTATTTTTTTTCTTTTTGGCATCAACAAGGCAATTCCATAGTAAATACAATGAAGTGAGTGGTCCAATGGTCAAATGACTTGAGTGCATCACAAAAACAAATGAAGGGGGGGAAGGAATTGTGTTGTGTGTATTATTCTTACCTCACCTCTAGATGTCAGTGTTTATCTACTTGCATGCTTGTAGCTGAGCCATCTGTGCTGCCTTTATGTACCTTCATCATCTGGTCCCCATAACATGAACTATGCTTGAACAGCATCACTGTTACTCTGTTTGACTCCCCTCCCTGTGGTTTCCTTCCCCCCCAGGGTAGTTTTAATTTCAACAGTGCCAAACTGCAGCAGTATGTGTATGAGACAATCACCAGGGTCTTCAAAAAACATGGTGAGTGACTCCTACCTTTTACCCAAAATTGAAACCTGTTGAATTGGCAGCTTCATCTTTTCAAAGTTTAAAAAAAAAAAAAATTAAATTTTTTATCAGTGTTTAGTGGCTTTTTTGCTTTAAAAGCAAATATCTTACCAAGTAAGGCTGCATGGTTTTTTGGCCATGGAGTTCTTGTCTGCAAGTTATTAAGACTCACAAGTGTAAATGGAGGACACATGAGGGAAATGCCACTGTCTGTTTTTAGTTGCCAAGGGGCCAAGGACTGAAAGAAAGCTTGTTTTGTTGCTCTAAGACTTTGAGTTTAATAAAAGATAAAACAAGCTCTGTTGTGTTTTTTTGGTAAATAAAATGCTAGTATATTGAAGAGCTGGAATATATGGCTTTTCTATTTTGTCAGGAAGAACCACATTCAGTACACGTTGGTTTAAAGCCATTATTTTTAATAATGGTATGTAATGCAATTAACCAGCACTCCTGTTTGTGCATCATTTGCCTTACATGCTGTGTGTTCAGTGTTTATCTCCATCTGCCTTGGATCATAAAAGCTTACTAACATTACTTTGACCTTATGGGTTGCTCCTCATGAAGATAATCATAGGAGGGTACTTAGGAGACAAGCTGACACTTCTCCCAGAATGAAATAAAAGTCTTTCTTCATCTAGGTATTATGGGGGAGCTATTTTGCCATTTCTCTGAATGTGTTTCTCATTGTATCATATTTTAGGTATCAGGAAGTGCACAAGTCCTTGATTACATTTACAGCACAGTCTGTACTGTTCTCTTTGCTCTGCAATGATTTTTGTTTTCTTTAGGCATGTTTTGTATCTACTTTTCCTGTCTCTCTCTCTCTTCCTCTCCCCTTTGTTTGCTCTCCTTTCCCTAATCTCCATCTCGCAATGCCTTTCAGGGGCAGTAAGGCTACAGACCCCACTGCTCTTGCCCAAGAACCGGAAGCTATATGAGGGAAGTGAGCTGGCCTGCTTTATGGACCACAGTGGCATGGTGGTCACCCTTCCCTATGACCTGCGAGTAAGTGCACCAGAATCATTGTCCACCACTACTTATATCCCACCATACTCAGCATGCTTAATGTGACCCCAGAGCACATTTTAAAAGTCAATACATACAACCACCTATCCAACAAAGTGGTCTCTAGTGTTTATAACCTGTTCAACCTAATCGTTTTCAGATGTAATGCCAGGAGCAAAGACTGTTTCATTATTTGAATCTAGAATTTTTTTATTCATTTATTTCTTGGATTGTTGAAACATTTCTTGTAGCTTGAACATTGAATCAAATATCCCTACAGCTGGGCTTTCAATATGACTACATTTTGGTTTGGCTCACATCAGAGCTTTGTACTGTAAATTATTATTTTTTTTAGATTTTGTAGTTATCACCATGAGCATATTGTATTAGAATTTAAAGCTGAAAACATTCTCTACACTTCTATCACTACCCTTTATATTTTTATCTGTAACCTGTCCTCATTATGCTCATAATCAGGTCTTGATTTAAGTAGGGTCTGTTGGACCCTTTGGTCACAAAATGCAAAATGCACCAAAATGCAACTTCTCATGTTCACTTTCTGTTTTCTTTTTTCACCAGGTGTCATTTGCCAGATTTGTGGCCAGAAACAACATTACACATGTCAAAAGGTAGTTATTATAAACTGGTTGATTTTATCAGAAACAAATATTTCTTCCAAAAATTACCTTATGTGTAAAGGTAGGTAGATAAGGGACCAGTTTTTTCCCATAGGATTTTGGAAGCTGTGGTAGGTGGACTCAGAGGGTGGCCTGCCAAAACTGATTACGTTAATGGGGAAACCCTGTGAACATTCTTTATTAATGTTACTTCATTCTTTTTGCCGCAGTTATAGCATATAAGCATGATTAATGAATGGTCATAACATTGACACTTGGGTGTTAAGAATAAGGCATAATCCTAATCCTATTTAGGTACAGTATTGAACGTGTGTTCAGACCTCGGAAGCTGGACAGGGCTCACCCCAGGGAACTGCTTGAGTGTGCTTTCGACATAGTGGTGACCGCAACAGGCAGCCTCCTCCTTGAGGCTGAAACCATCTATACCATATCTGAGGTCATCCAGGAGTTCAGTGTTCTCCAGGTACCTCGACTATAAAGCTGCACCAACAAGTTGTAGATAAAGGTTAACCCTTTAAAAGCTTGCTAACAAGTTTTTAGATTTTAACTTCATTCTACAGTTTTTACTTGCATGTTTTTTGGTCAGTATATTTTTTTTCTTTCTTGATCAGGAACAGGATTGTATTTGCATTGGAAAAAGCAGCAAAAAATACAGCAGCATAGCATTTCTGGACCTGATACAATAAACCATTGTTATTTTGCTAGATATCTATATCAAGAACCAATCATTTGTTATAAAAGTAAAATTATATTGGTTTCTGTAAATATCTCACTTTCAGTTTAGTTTCTTCTATAAGCCATCAACAGCAGATTGTGAACAGAAAGCTGTTCTTAAAAATACTGAACAGGCATTGTACCTGACTACCTGAACACTTTTAAAGATCACCTACTAAGGAACCTTTTTGTGTAGGTCCATGTAGCTACAGGGAGCATAGCTAAGAACTCTGAATATCATAAGGCAAAGCAAGTATTCTCCTCAGTAAAGGGTTATATGCTGCATGGTTGGAAATTTGTGTGTAAATGTTTTTTTTTATGTTACCTGGGTTGCAGGAAAGGAACTACACTATCTACCTAAACCACACCAGCCTGCTACGGGCCATTTTACTGCACAGTGGTGTGCCAGAAGACAAGCTAAACCAGGCATCTAATATACTATGTGATGCCATGGTGAGCACAGATGTTGGTTATTGATTTTAGGTTTTTAATTTGAATTTATTATTTCTTCTTATGCAAATAGTGCAAGAGTTGCTGGTTTTGTTTACTAGAGAATTGGTTGCATACTTAAATGTTTTGAATTTTTTTCTAGAAAGAAAATCATAATGCTTGCTTCATAAATGGTAATAATGGTGAAAAACAATAGTATGCTGTATCTTAAGAGGTGATTTCATTCTCATATTACTGCTAGTTTTAAATTGTTGAAGAATAGTTTATGAAACTTATTATTTACATTTTTTTTTGCATCCCTGATTTGTAATGCTGCCATTATAATGTAAAAGTTTTACAAATGTTCTTCAGTGATCTGCTTCAGAAAGGTCTGATTGCCATCAGTTAGAGTTCAACTTTTTGTTTACATTTTGATTGCTCCCAAGTGGTCTCTTGGTAACAACTTAGTGTCTCTCTCTCACGCTCATTCACAAAAGAGTGAAAAACTGACTAAGCATGAAGTGGAAGCCAAGTTCTGCAACCTGTCTTTGTCCACCAACAGTGTAAGTCACTGCAAATGCACTGAACATGATGTTATACACTTTGTCTAAATTTTTTGGAAAGTTTCAGAAAATGTATGTAGCTTATATGTTTTAATGACTGAATAACCTATTTTTTTTTATCCTTTTGATAAACATAAATTCGTATACTTTTTCCCACAGTGCCAGTAAAGGGATTTATCAGTCACATAGTCTATGCAACCCTTACTAGACACTGTTTTTCTCTGTGACATTCTATGCATAACAAAAAAATAATAATAAAAAAAATTAGTTTGTGTCTATGTGACCATGTGCAGTTGCAGATGCTGTATAGGTTCATTGAGCAAAAGGGGGAGCTGCATGAGCTTGTTCCTTTAGTCAACTCTCTGGTCAAACAGAAGACTGCAGCAGTCACACAACTAGCAAAGCAAGGCTTGAAAGATCTAGAGGAGCTCACTGACCTGCTCAAGAAACTGGGAGTTAAGCTACAGGTACATCTGCCAAAGTGTATTTGTCATATATAATATAGTAAATATATGTAGCTTGTCTGTTTTGGGTTTTTTAAAAAATTTTTTTTATTTTAAATAAATGACATTAAAGGCAAGTTTCAGTCAGCTTTTCAGTTCAGTCTTCTTTCACCTTAAAAATTCCTTGAACATTAACAATTAGTCTTGCTCCTGTGCAGGTGGTTGTCAATCTGGGATTGGTCTACAAGGTGCAACACCACTGTGGGGTTATCTTCCAGTTTGTTGCCTTTATTAAGAAACGCAGGCGCACTGTGCCTGATATAGTGGCAGCAGGAGGACGTTATGACCACCTGGTATCAGACACACACTATGCATTCAGAAGAATTATTTTGACTGCAGTGATAAAGGTTAATTTTGGATTTTTATGTTCTCCTCGTCAGATCCTGGAGTTCCGTGCCCCAGCATCCACTTCTCCTGTGCCTTCAGCTGTAGGAGCCAGCATAGCTGTGGATAAAATCTGTGCCGCTTTGGCAGCCATGGAAGAACCGGTGAGATGGAATTGTTTGTTTGTTTGTTTTATTTATTTATTTATTTTATTTATCTATCTATCTATCTATCTATCCTTTTCGGTTCCTGTTTTATTTTCTCATTGCTCTTATTAAACACCACTTTCTCTTTCTCAACTTGTCCATTTCTGCAGCCACCTGTTAGCTCTTGTGATGTGCTGGTGGTCCCAGTAGGCCACACCTCATTGAGCAGAGCAATCAGTGTTACGCAGAAGCTGTGGACAGCTGGAGTGTCAGCTGACTTGATCTTTGATGTGTCGCAGGTCAGAGCTCCAGCATTTTGAATAGAAACATGAATTTGCATTCTATATTTATCTATTGTATTGTTGATGAGTTTTGGGATTGAATCTTTTGCCCAAAATTATTTTGCTGGATTTAAATCATAAAGATACTGTTGTATCATGTGACCTAATCATTTGCACTTTAGAAAAAAAATTTTTACATGGTATATTAAATGGTATAATTATTTACTTTTTAATAAATTTGTTTATTATAATACATTTAATACATTTTTTTTTTTATTATTAAGCATTATTTTTTATGAATGTTATCTTCTGTTTTAGTGCTTGTTATAAAATGGATCACAAGAATTGCAAAAATAATTACAATTTTAATACACAATTTTTGTGATTATAACTAATTCTTAAAATACTTTTTACTGCAAGAGAATTGTTGTATCCCCCGATGTGCAATGTATTTATGCTTACTTGGTCTAATAGTTTATTTTCTTGGCACACATGCAAATATTGTTTTGGTTAAACCCAGAAAATTCTCTCAATATTGCCAGGGCTTTGTCACATTCTGCACATCCACAGCATAGTTTGAATGGTGCCAGAACTTTGTCATCATTACACACTGATTACTCCTACATATTCTGACAGTACCCTGGACTTTTAAGGTACAGGAGTCCCACTTCTTTCAGATGAATGCCCATTCCCAGCTTTGCCACTGTTCAGACATCTTTAATATTCCCTTTGCTTTCTTTTTCCATCTCTGCTCCCCAACTTGGCCTGCATTGCTTTTCCTCTCTCCATGACTACATGCTGAGTTTATTTTTCTTATTACATCCTTCCATGTACCTTGGCCTGACTCACAACCTCAGATTGCCCAACTCTGTACCCCAAACCCAAAATCAACAATGGCTTGATTGTTTTAGTCTCAGATTATAATCAGATTGACTGGAAATAGTTTAAATACTGGTCCAAAAACATGCATATCAAACATGCAACATCCTAGCATGTCTCTGGCTACATATTTTTGTGTAATAAAACAATAATAATCATATATATATATATATATATATATATATAATAAATATACTGTGTGTGTATTTACACTAAACCATGACATTACAACAAACCTGAACAAGACTTCTTGTGCGCTGTGATATCTGGCACCAAATCAGCAGCAGATCCTATGTGTCTTCAAAGTAGAGATGGGGCCTCCACAGATCTGACTAGTTTGTCAAGCACATTCCTTAGATTGGCTTAACATGTGAGGAATTTAGAGGCCCGCTCAACACCTTGAGTTCTTTACATTTTCCTCAAATCATTCCTAAACCAATAGTGTAGTGCGGCATGGTGCCTTATCCTGAGGGTACTGTCAATAGATAGTACTGTTTCTATAATGCAATGTACTTGGCCTGATTGCAAGGACCCATTGTTCCCCAGCAGAACACTGTGCAGATGTGTAATAGCTGTAATGTTTGCTTTAACTGTCAAACAAAGCCCTTTCTGAAAAAGAAGTATAACTGCAACAGTTTGTAATTAAGCTTAAACAGAGGGATAGAATCCCATGTCAAAATGTACATAAACTGGTTCTCAATTAAAAACCCTTTTCTGAAATATCTTGGATTCATTTATAGTTTAATCCTTTAACCTTTATGTAGTCCATTGGCCAAAACAAAGTAATCTGTATCTGCACACTAAAACTAATAATAAAAAAAAAAGACAGGTGATTTACTGTTTTTTTTAAATGTCCATGCTTCTAGGTTTCATTACCTGTTAGCTACATTAGCCATATAGCTTTAGATAGAACTAAAACTAAAGAGGCATACTGTTGATACAAAACTTGCCCAATTGACTATATTTGTGTGTGTTTGTATAAATTGGCCAAACACTGGAACGATATTTAATCTTAATGTCATTGCAGTTTCATGCAGATTATCAAACATGTGGTTTTTCTGTCAGTTAAATTGGTGTTTTTTAACATTTTATATAACTGTAAATACGGTTTAAAAATACTACAATTTATTTTTTTGTTTACTGAAAATGCAAGCGGAGGTTCTGATATTTTATATTTTTTTATTAGAATGCACTTTTTTTTGTATTATGACTTTAGATTGCAGTAATGTGTGTGTTTTTGTTTTTGTTTTTTTGTCTCCCCCCTTTCATTTCAGTCTCAGGAGACTTTAATGGAACAGGGCAGACTCGCAGGAATAACCTTCATGGTTCTTGTCTCTGACAAAGAAGGCAGCTATTTTAAGGTATACTGTGAGAATTATCACAAAGAATGTAACCTTAACATGCTGTGTGTAAACAGAACAATTAAAAAAATCAAGTATTTTTACTGTTTTAGAATTGTGCTCCTGCACTCCAATGTTTGGTTAGTTGGTAGATTGTTGGTTGTTAAGCAGTAGACATGCTTAGTAAAGGATTGCAGCAGGCTTGGTTGTAGGTTGAAGTTAAAGAGGTAGAGTGCACAAAACTATGATTGATTTTGCTCTTTTTTTTTGTCTCCAGGTGAAGTCTTTTGAGAGAGACCGTCAGTCAGAAAAAAGAATTCCTGAGTCTGACTTAGTGGATCACATCATCCAAAAATGCCGGACCAAACTTTCTGAGGAGAGAAGCCGGTACAAAGCATTCTCTTGATTTACGCAAAATGTTTTTCTCTTCTCAGCCATGCTGAATGAAACATTTGCACAGTTAATTTCTTTTGATTTTTTTCCTGTTAGAGAGATATCAGAGGGCTCTTCTCTCCAGAATCCTAAGGGATCATTGCTGTTAAATTCAGGTACAGCATTTCTCACTTGGCTCTTTGAGTTATGATGAGGAGACGAGGTTCATTACCTTAACTAGGCATGTAACTCACCGTTTGGTTTTGGAACTGCTGTATACTTACAGTACCCATCGGCGGTTTGAAGATTTAGCCTTTTTTTTTTTTTTTTTTTTTTGCTGCTTCTTTTTCCTGGGTTTTTTGTTTTCTTTTATGATTTGAGAAAGATAAAAAAAAAAGATAAAAGATTCTCTTTTATGAGAAAGTGAAGTGAAAGTGACTAATGGTTCTCATGAAGAACCGCACACAGTGAGACACAATGAAATGCTTCCTCTGCCTTTCAATCACATACACGTGCAGCAGAGGGCAGCTTTTTGAAGTGCCCAGGGAGCATTGAAGGGGGCTGTACCATGCTCAAGGGTTCCTCAGGGTAATCTACTGGTCTGGGATTCAAACCCACAACCTTATGATCCTGGGATCAACTCCCTAACCATTTGGCCACCACTGCCATAAAAATAAAGATACTTATAATGTTTCGATCATAAAATGAGTGTTTAAGTATTCAGTTTGTTTGAAGACATTTGAATCTGAGATCAAAAGATGAATATGATATGAGATGTGAGACTTTTATTTCCTCATATTTAAATCTATAAATTATGAACTGACCACCCAGTTTTTTCAGGTGGACATGCCCTTCCATTAACTTCAGATTATTGATTACTAATATGTCTATCCTGATATGAAGAGATAGAGAAAGAGATTATTTATTTATTTATTTATTTATTTGTTTATTTAATTTTTAAAGCAGATATTGAAAAATCATTTTACTCAAATGTAGTTACCGGTATTTAATTCATATTAACAGTAAGATGTGGGCAATGTGGATATGCTTAGTTAAAGTTTTTGTAGAAGTTGTCAGAACTATAACAAAAACATCTTATTTTATTGCATGTTTTCACAAATGAAATCCAGACAGTCTTCTGAGAACCTGATTTGATCACTGTCCAAAGTCACACATTCATATTTGTAGCACAAAGCAGACGATCTTTAGTTTCTGATTTTAGGCAGGGGTGGTGCCTGGGTAGAGCATGCAGGAAGCAAGACATGATGCAGTCTCACAGCCCCTTCTTATTTTAGTTAAACAACAGAGCCTCTTTTCATTTCCTCATGCCAAGTTTTTCTGATGTTTATTCAGCATTGGCCATTACTAATGAAAGTTGCAGGATCTGTGTTTTGCATTCAAAAAATCAGTTATCCCACCCACCTTCTCATCATTAATTCTCTTGAAACAGACCTGTTCAATTCACACTCAACTGGACATTACTTTGTATTGGGGTGTATAACAGCAGAGAGTCCATTTAATATCCAGTTTGATTGATATGGATGTTCACAAATGGACCTCCTGTGTTAGGAAAAGTTTAGAACAATTGTTTGTGTGACAGGGGCTTAAAAGAGCATTCTTAGGCCTGCTTTCAGGGATTTAGTGCAGTCTTAAAAATGTCAAACAAAAAAACATTTTCTTTATATCTGTGACTACTGACACTTTTCCCAACTTAGCAAAAATCAGAAATTTGTTTGTTTTTTGCCATATCATACCATTTACATTTTTTTTAAGCAACAAAATGGGATAAACCTTAACAACCTTGAATGTAATTGTCATTTCTTGCAGAGAAACAAACTGTAAAAATTTGGACGGGGTAAAATTTGTAACTTTTCAGAAGTGATCATAGTGCACATTCCAGACTTTAAGGGAATTTTGTTTTTAGGGCACCATAATGTTTGGGGAAAATTGGCTTCACGGGTGTGACACTCAGTTGTGTTTCATTGCTTCATTAGAGCTTCAAGCAGTCATTGAATTCAACAGAGTACTAAACGTGACTGATTTAATCGTTCTACCATTATTTTGTCCTGGCATTATGGTGCCCTGAAAGGAGCTGGACAGTGTATAACAAGTGTTGTAATTTATGCATAGTGAAAATACATAGTGACTGTAAATTAAAGTCTGGAATGTGCATTTTAATAATCATTTGATTCATAATTTTAAACTGAGGAGCAGGTGGGCTAATTCAAAGGAAATCTATGTCCCAAACATTATGAAGGGCACCGTACTCAAACATTTTGGACAAACTACACCTCAAACGGTAATACTAATATATTGGGGATATTAGAACAGTACACTAAGCACCCACCCCACCAGACAAACTTATTTCCCAAAAGTAGTAAGATGGTTGCTTTTCACGCAACCACTGAATTTTTTTTTTTTTTTTTTTTTTTGGTGCAGTAAACCTTCTGTTTTTGTTACACAATGAACACAAAAATTGTTATTGTTATTTATTCAGAGTTTTACAGGTTTTGTTTCCTATACTGCTGTTTTTCAGGATCATCAGAGCTGCATGGTGCCAGTGCTGCGATAAGCATGAATGTGAACCTAGTTACATCAGAGAAGTTCTCAGCCAGCACACGGCGGCGTTACGAGACTCAGGTGTGTAATATGAATTTCTGGTAACTTGGCATGTGTAATTTTATTTTCTTTTGTCACAGTGCATCCTATTTCTTGTTAATTGAGGTCACACCCCTTTCCAATTGGCTAAAAAGTCTTCCAATTGACAGAACCTCTTGCATTATAGCACATGCAGTAATGACTGATCATAAATATGTTAGTAGCACACTACAGAATAGTAATAAAGCTTTTATTTTATCGTCAATTCAGTTTTATTTATATAGTGCTTTTACCACTGTTGTGGTAAAAGCAGCTTTACAGAATCTGGGTCCGAGCACCAAGTGAGTAATCCATGGGCAAGAGAGGCAAGGGAAAACTCCCTAAAACTGGAGGAAGAAACCTTGGGAGGAACCAAGACTCAAAAGGGTAACCTATCTTACTCTGGTCAACACTGGAAATTTTAAAGGGATAAACCTGTTGTTTAGCATTTGGCATTTTGAATGACGGATTTTAGTCAGGAGCCACTTCCCTGTATGAGCTCAGGATAAGTCCAGTGTGTGGGGTCAGATGAGAAAATGCTTTATAGTGTGCTGACATTGAAAACAAATATGAAATTGGGATATTTGCTCCAAAGACAGGTGTGAGCAGCATTGGTCTAGAGCATTTAATAAATAAAATGTTTTACTGGCAAGCCCTCCCTGCGAAGGGCTGGCGACCTGTCCAGGGTGTGTCCCCCCTCCTTCGCCCTGTGTGAGCTGGGATGGAATCCAGCACTCTCCCGCAACCCCTGAATGTTTTACTAGCAAGATAACATTTTCATTGACAATTATGGTTAGACAAAAACAAATATATGAGGGTGGTGGTGGTCTAGTGGTAGGGTACTTGCCTACAGATCTATGGATTCAGAGGTTCCCGGTTCGAATCCCACCTCTAGCACTACCACCATTGGGTCCTTGAGCAAGACCCTTAACCCTGAGTTGCTCCAGGGGGACTGTCCCTGTAATTAGGACCTGTAAGTCGCTCTGGATAAGAGCATCTGCTAAATGCCGTAAATGTAAATAAAAGAGCAAATTTTCTCCTTATTCAAAATGTAACCATCAGCCAGAATTGAGGTTTGGTAATCCACTTTGAAGTAAAGTGATCTGACATAAACAAGATGCTTATGTCAGTTGCCTTCTTCTGGTTGCATGGTATTGTTGCTGTATCTTTTTTTTTTTTTTTTTTTTTTGTATCCAGTGAGCTGTTTGGGCTGTTTGTTGAGATGTGTTCCCTATCTTGGTTGGGAATATTTTTCTGCACAGCTTACAACCAATAATGATCTGATACCAATTGCCATACTGGGAAGTGAATTAGTTTTTTTCCTCATGTTTAGAGATGAGAGTCTCCGAACTATAGATTAGTTAAATGATTAGCTGCTTGCCTTGGACTGTGTTCATGCAGTTGAACTCTTAGTATTTGTCCTGATGGTTAAATATGTTTAAAGGAAAACTATCAAATTATTTTCTAATTGCTGTTGAAGTGTCTATCAAGGTACGTATCGGCCTATATTGTACCATTGCCTTCTTAACGAGTACCAAAATGGCAACACATAAGCATGACTCATTGTGGAAAACAACTTTGAAAACCATTAAAAATATCCTGTTTGGCTGGAAAGAAATGGAAATCAGTCATAAAACCTCATGTTTGGAAAAATGGCAGAAGTAATCTATAAAATTGCTGAAATACAGATAAAAATTCAGGCTTGCTGCAGCAGTTTTTAGCAATTCAGCATTTTGTTTCATATTTATAGAAATGGAATATGACACATTTTCAGAACTTTCTTTTAATATTTTCCCTATTGTATGTTTCAGTCTCATCTTAATTCCAGCAAAAAAAAAAATTAAATCTACAAACAATATTGCATAATCACAAAGCGAAACACATTTTGGAAAGTGTCTCCAAACATGCTCTGTTAGGTTCAGGCACGGCTCTACTTCAGGACATTCACCCAATCCCACACAATTCTTTTCTTGATGGTATGTCTCTTCGCCTGCTGCAGAACTGGAATAAATGCACACTGAAGACTACATTAGCATCTTCTTTCCCATTGCTTTGCACCATATTGGGAAGAAAATGGGCATAGTTTTGCATTTCTTTTCACATCTTTCTATATCTAGGCCTACTGAAGAAAACCAGTCTTTCCAGCAGAATTGAACAATAATTTGGTGTAGTCGTTCCTTAAGGAGGAATTGAAGAGCAGTCCATGATGCTCTTTTGCTGTTGCCATCACTGGCCTCCTCATACTAGACTGAGCCAGGAAGAGTTAAACACTCTTCATGAGGACTAGTGCATGCGAGGATGAAATGCTTTTTGTTTTCCACTGACGTTCATTGTGATCATTGGAGTAATTGTTCCTTTCTCTCTCTCCCCCTCCTCTTCCAGATCCAAACCAGATTGCAGAATCTTGGTAGCAATTTGCAGAACAAGAGTAATGACATTGAGGTTCTGGCTGTAAGTGGTTGTTTTTCTTTCTCTTTCTCAACACACACTGGATATAAAAAACAATGAGGGAAAATGCTCCTCAGTTAATTAGTTTAAGGTTTTTTTTTGCTATTCTTAGAACTCTGCCTCTGAGTTTTGATAGAGTCTTCAGGAAAGGAAATAAGAAATGACAGAATGAGAGCTTTTAACAAATTGCTTTCAGATTCACACATATTAAACACAATGTGCCTTCACTCCACAGCTTGCAGAAACGCTTTTGCAAATTCTAGTGATTTCAGAATTAGCAAAAAATAAGATTCTTATTCCACCTCCACTTTTACCATTTTTAAATACAAAACAAAGTTATTTTATCAATTGCCTAAATCCATGGGTGAGCAATACTAACTGCATGCGTGTGTGTGTGTGTCTGTGATCAAAATTAGTTGATGAAACTTTTATGGGGTAAGAAAACATTTCCTGGGTAAATGAACATGAATATCTGGAAGGTTTTTAAGCAGAGTTGATGATGAGTTTCATGATTAATACATGTGGAATGTCATTAAAAGGCACTCGTCAGACTGGCTGGGCTGTTGTCATTGTTAACCTCGCTGAGAGATGCAAAGACACTTTAGGAGCTTCCTGTACCTTGGTACAATGTGTTTATAGGTTGTGTTTTGTGTACGCAGTGAGGTAAGAATCCATTGTGTCTGTGAAAGTAACCATGTTTTCCTTCACTCCCAGGTTGACTTGGCCAAGGAAACCCTCATCAACTTCCTATCCCTGGAGGTTTGTAGCTATTATGATTTACTATTGCAAGTAAATAAATTGCATTCCTTTGAATCAGACAAAAGGTATTTAGAGACATAAAGGCAGTGTCTGGGTCTCAGAATATGAAGGAAATGGGACATGGAGGTTTTTCCACTTTCTTATCATGGGTGGGGGGAGGTCTTCTCCTTCAATCATCTTTCCATCATGTTCTTAGCACAACAAATGAATGAACCACTTGAAGAGAAGGAAGAAGACATAGTTTGTCTGGCCTCCAGGGTAGGGTGATGGAATAGAATCGCCGGCCATTGTTTGAATAAGAGAAAAACGCAGTGCGAAGAAGTCTAAATCCAGATGAGAAATGTAACGTAGGTTGATATACTACACCAGATGAATGAATGGATGACTTGTCCAAAAACACACATTGCAGCGGGTCCTGGGAAAGTGTGAAAAACTTTCTGTCCAAGCAAAAGACAATGCACAATGCTTAAACTAATACTTTGAGAATGTGCCTAATTGCACTCAGCTCAGACTACCCAGAGACACGTTTTAAATTTTTTTAAAAATAAATGTGTAAAATGTACAATTACATGAGTATAGTACTTGCATGCAGTTTAGCGGTGTAATGACCATATACCTAAAAGTTTATTCATACGTGTGTTGACAGTTTCAGAACATGTCATCTGTTTTCTCATCCATTCAGTTTGATGGAGAAGAGCAGTTCAACATAAGCGTCAAAAACCTGTTGTCCCACCTCCCCAAACAGCGCTACCTGAAGTCTATCTGCGAGGAGATCCACCGTTTTAAAATCATTAAAAGGTATGTGTTTAGCAAACAGCTCAGTAGTGTTGTATCTTGGGTTTGTTCCTAGAGCACCCCTTCTACGTTTTCTTCGCACAACATCCCTTCATCTCAAGTAGGATTTTCTTGCCTGACTGGATCAGGTGTTCGAGCAAGGGAAGAGCACTCATGTTAAAGTGAAGAGACACTTCAGGACTTGAGTTTGAGAATGAAATATGGAAATAACTATAAATTAATAACTAAATAAAACAGCCAGCAACCAGGTGTGACAAGTCACTTCTTCCTGTGAATGATTATCTTTTAGACATGATGTTTAAAAATAGGTTCATTTGTTTGCACGTTGGGTCAGCTTGTCTTATACGTCTGTGTTTATTAGTTCTGGGGATTTAAAGGGATAGCTTTCTGGCAATGGACAGACTTCCCCAGAAACAATCTTGTATTGGCAATTGGTGTGAATCCCTTTGCCAAATGTACTGAGGTATTTCTGTTTTGCACTTGAGTTTCTCAGTCCAGGCTGTAGTGAATAACCTAAATAGAGGGCTGTAGTGAAAGATGAAAGAATTTCCTTTACCCCAAAAAAAAAAAAAAAAAAAATCTCAGCATTGTGGGAAGCAACATAACAAAAGCTGCTTTTGGCACCTACAGGAGTCTTCATACATTAGTCAGAACAGTTGCTTTTAATTTCTCATTGTTTGCTGGTGCATGAGGCCATATTTACTTCCAGTTTAGCTTCAGAAAAGAACAATGGCGATATTATGGGGCTCATTTTTATAGACAAATGCTTTATATGTTTTAATTAACGTGATTTAAAAATATTTTCCTTTTGCAGGGTTGCCATGGTGGTCTTATATAGTTACAGAGATGACTACTACAAGATTCTTCTCTAGACCTGATGAAATGTCCCCTTAACAGATAACCTCCCTGAAGGGCTGAAGATAAGTGTCAGAAGAGTTAGTTTCTGAAGAGTGCAGTTTACATTTCTGCATACAAATAGATGCCAAAGGTACAAATGGATCATTGAGTGGTGTTATGGGGGGTCCATATCCTACCAACTTTGAAAATCTGCATTAGGTGGTTTCTTATTATGGACCCTCAGCATAGTGATATTTTGTCAAATAAATTTTCACAGTGATACTGACAGTGTCAACATGTGTATTTTAAGTGCTTGAAAAGATGCATTAAATCATGTATTTTTCCTTACACAAAGTCTGGCCTCTTTCACTGTAATTATGCTGAAATTAGTGAAATGGAATGAAGCACATCTACATTTCATGCCTCTGTAAGCAGCATTAAACTTCAAGCCTCATTTGAAAGTTCAGCCTATTGGAGCTCCTGTCTTCTGTCTCTGAGAAAAACAGATAATGCTCATCATCCAGACAGCAGCATTGACAGCTGTTAACAAGTAAATTACTAAGAAAATAGTCTGCAAATTAGTACTGCACATGAAGCCTCCTGGGGTTTTAGAAAAAGTGATTTTAAAAAGAAGTTTGAGTATCGTTTGAAAATGAAGACATGAGGCTATAATCACGCAATATATTTTATTTTCTTTTCCAAAATGTGTAAATGCTACATTAAAACATCTAAGAAATATGTATTTACAGTTTGCAAAAAGTAAAATAAATAAGCTCTAAGAAAAAAAGCAGATAGAAATGGTTAAAAAAAAAAAAAATTGTACAGCAGCTTTGGCTACTAAAGATTTTGTCAACATCCAAACAACATAAATCTGTTACTCGAACTATAGTTTAGTATTAATAAATAAACTATGTGAAAAAATAAATAATGTACTCTTCATCTATGGTTTATCTACCTTTTTACATTTAGGAAAAAAAAAAAAAACTGCAAATGGCCTTCTGCATATGTTAAGTCACCAGGAGTGGTACAAAATAATGTGTCTTTACTCCTCATTCCAACACAGACACAAACAGAAATTCTCCAATATTTTCTATGAATATAGTTGTATAACACTCCTAGGGTTTGGATTTTCTCCAGTTTTCATTCATACAGCAGAGAGACCCGCAATAAAATGTTTAATGAGGCTGTTTACCAACAAAATGAAAATCAGTGAAATCCCTGTCCACTTTTTTTTTTCTTCCCCCAAAAACGCTATAGAATATTACACTATGTAACAATCAGTTCTAATAAACCGGTTCTAATAAGGCACCTTATGTCCTGTATCAGTGGATGGTTATTCTTTGGAGATGGGTTTTAGCTAATATAAATCAAGTTAGATCGTTTTGCCACTAAAACAGTAGACTGTGATTTAAGTATTACCTTTTAGCAAACTGAATGGATCTATTCTGCTGTTGGCTGAAATTGTTGTAGCTTCACATGCAGTCCTAAGATGCTGGAAGAAGCCAATCCAGTTCCCTGTATCTCATCTTTCTGAGTGTGTTGACGAATTGGCCAGCTCAGTTGATTTTGTGTATGTGTTAAAATGTTTGGCAGAACTTTTCTTACTAAAAGCAGATGCAGCTATAATTACTTTTCCCATTTCATCATTTATATAATGTTTTGTTTTTCTGAGGCACTGTTTGCAATAACTTTAGTCCCTTAGGAAACTAAGGAACAATTCTAAGATTTCTTTATCGAAATAACTTGCCACTTGAGAAGGACCATAACAAAAGCATATAAGGGTAAGTCTATAGGTAATACAGGTTGAAGTAGAAATGTATTAAATGTAAACTGGCAACTAGGAGAGAACCTTACCCTCCTCTTGCAGGGCAACAGACTCTCTCTTCAGTCTTTCTCAGTTCAGTATGGAAATCTGTCACTGCAGGGACTGATTTGGTTTTCCGAAGTCCATAAAAAAAGAAAAAACAGCTAAACAGCTGCCCTATAATCATATCACTACGAAAGGACAACAGGTCAGGTGTAAGAAAACAAACTGCCTGAGCAAACTCAAAAAAACAAAACAAAACAAAAAAAAAAAGACCTAAAGCATTTTTTCATGGTTTCTTTTAGGAGGCAGTAATCTGTGATGGCATTCACAGTTAAAAGTTCATAAGCTTTGTGATCTCTCCAACATGAACTGATATGGCACGGAAGGAACATCCATGTCCATGTAAGTACAGTTGCCCCTCTTCATTGCTCCTAAGACATCAACGGAAAGAGTTTAAAGCTCCAGACATGGTACAAGAGGCAAAAAAAAAAAATTAAAGCAATGTAATAAAACGAGACATCACAAGTTTCTCAATATTCCTTTCCTCCACGTTAGATGGAAGAGGTTTGTATGAGTCAACGGCAGGCAAATGAATCCCCAGCATGTGGTGGGAGTTTCTCTCATGAGCTCCATGGATGTGTGTGAAATGGGAGATGAAAGGAAACATCCTGTAGTCCTGCCAAGTGACTGAGGCGTTAGCGCTGGAGCCTCGCGTGTCCGTTGCTGAGCTTGGCCCGTGGGATGCTGATCCGCTCCCCACAGGGCGAGCTCATGTCTGGGGAGAAGGTCATGCCACAGTCGTTCTTCACGCTCTGGAACTTGTTCTCCTTGGACGGCTCCATGTACACAACGTGCTTCTTCAGGATCACGGTCTAGGCAGGGGAAACAGGCAAGATTCCAAAAGACTTCATTAAAGGAACACTGCTGGCTTTCAGGCCAGGAGGAAATTAACTGCCAGATTTTAAACTCAACGGCACGTCTTGCTGGCTGTGTGTGGTGAAAATTCTGCTGTAACAGGATCTCAAAAATGGGGATTGATTAGATTTCTCATGACACATTACTTTCATTTTGTGAGAGCCTCATTAAACTGTTCCTATTAGAATCCTGTTGCAACACTGTCCTCTAGTAAGTCACCGCCCATATAGTCAGTTGAGGACAGATACATAAATCTCAATTAAATGAAAGAAAGGCGTGTATTCATAAACATAATGAGGTGGGTCATTAGTGATCCCAAAAAGCCTTAAAAGGTCCATTTACTAAATCATGAATATTTTGTTTGGCTAATGATACTGGCACAATATTTTTTTTTAAACAAAAATGTAACACGTTAATGTGCTTAAGATATATCTCACCTTCTTAGGTGCACTGTAGCAGGACATCTGAACCCACTTCTTTTTCTTGTTGATTAGAATGGCCACAATGAGGAAAATTACTATGGCCAAGAGGAGGCCTGCCAAAATCCAGGCTGCTGATTGGTAGATGAGGGACATTTCTGTCTGGGTTGGGGCATCCTCACTCAGAACCCGATCATCTTCGAGAGGAGAGTTTTGGAATAAATGTTATGCATACACAAACATTTTGGAATGTATACACTCCTAATCAATTAAAATGAAAAGAACTTGGGTCTCCCATCATTTTGGACATTTGTTTCTGTACAAATGTGCTCTGCAGCATGTTATGGGCTGATCTTGATTTCATTGTGAACATTCATAATCCACAGAGCTCTGCATGTTCATTCAGCAAGTTTATATTAACATAATTTGTCAATCTGTCCCATTTGCTTGCATCGTATGTTAACACTCATTAACTCGGATGCAGTGATGGTGGTAATGAGATGACTGATGCTATAACAAATGCTTCATGATTGTTATTTAATTCTAGATGGAGTTGCTCAATTGGCATCATTGCAGTAGTTAATGTAGTTACCTGTGATTGCAACAATTGGAGGCACTGTATGCATGGTTCTGCTTTCAGCAGCGGTGGTGGTGGTGGTGTTGGTGGTGTTGGCTTCGGGATCGGCTGCTGTGGTCAATTTAATCATTGGTACCATGGTTGTTGTGACCTCTATGGGAGAAACAAACAAAAACCCCCAGACTTCTTTAATTACAAAACAGGAATGTCACAAAGGGTCCCCAGCCTTATCACAAGATGTTATTCAGAGTATTGTGGTGTGGTTAATCAGGATGGTATGTTGATATAAACAGGGCTATGATTGCTCCACTGTTGAGGACTGCATTCTGATGAGAAAGTGTGCCTTTACTGTGCCGGAAACAAACAGAAAGCAGAGGATGAAAGGGCTACAAATAGCTATAAACAATGCATGCAATCGTTCACTTTCCTTTAAGGGCTGTGTGAAGAATTTGCCACTTTTTCTCTCGCAGTTGGAGTGAACCCCTTCAAATGCAGACAGGAAAGACCTGTGAATATGCGGATGCCAGGGGAATGTCGGATCCAGGCTTGTGTTATGTGGAATGTCGCTGTGAGGGGACTTGTGTTTGCCTATGTGTAGCTCCAGAGAGAATAGTTAGGCTTCAGTATTAGACTGTCTCTGACAGAAATAAACTTGAATTAAATTTTTTTTATAAAGAGCAAGGATTGTGTTGCTAATAGAATCCTTTTATTTGATGGAAAAGAATTAAGACAATAAAATGTCTTTAGGGGTGCATGGTACTTATGCTAAGTTAAGTTTTTTTTTGACAAGGAATAAGCCTCTTGCATGCTATCAATTTGCATCCACATCCACTTCAGAAAAATGACCAGAATAAAAATGATGTGGTGTTTTGCATTGTTATGCTCTGTTCCTCTAGTTAGAAAATGGAAGTCGCTCTGGATAAGAGTGTCCGCTAAATGCTGTAATATATTAGTATAGTTCAATGAATGTGGTGCCAATATATGATCATATCCACTGTGCAGAAAACAGCGATGAATTGGATTTTACAATCACAGTGACCTGTAAGCTCCCATGTAAGCTCATCCAGGCGTTGGCCTACTCAAAATGGAAGGAATCTTTCTGGTGGTTCCACCACCACCTGAATTGAGTATACACTTGCTTCTCCCCCCTAAAGAAGAGCTGATTGGATGTGTTTGACCATAGAAACCCCACCCCCAGTTACCAGGCCAGCAGTGACTTACCCAAACAGTGTGGGCAGCATTGGCCCTTACGCAGAACTGGGACTCGGCAGTTTGCAGCTGGGCATCTCTGAGAAAAGCACTGGATGGTGCCATTGTTACAAATACAACTGGTGCAAGCGTTAGGCTTCCATGTATTGCCAGCCAATGAAACGTCTCCATCACTGGAGATACAATACTCTCGTTGGCCACGGTTGACAGGGAGCAGGGAACTGTCTGCATCCTCTGTAGAATAGAAAAGCACAGCATTAAAAAGGTAAACACCAGTTCTTTCCTTCCCAATGGCACGCTCCTTCTAAAACTACTTTTGGTTTTCAGATGATCTGCTTGGGAAGCAACCTCCATAGAAATAACAAGTTTGTTTCTAAATCCAACAATTATCACTTATTCAATTTCAGGCTTAGAACCAAAGTACCGCAACTGCATACACACACTCACACACACCAGCTACACTTTCTACACAGTTTGTTGGAGCTGTCATTTAAATTTGAGTTGTTCCCACGTTTCCCACTACAGAGGCCCCTCCATTCATCAAAGCGCTAAATTTGACAGTCTACATTTAGCTGCAAGATGGGCCGATAAGCCTGATGGGTAGTTCGTGGGGAAGGCCAGGAGTTTCTCAGGCAGTCATGCAAATCTGATTTAAGGATGGAGTTAAAGGAATAGCAGAGGTGGTTCACTTGTTTGCTTCATAGTCAGTATTTGAGGCATGTATGACTGGCTATCTAAAGGAAAATGAAAAGGAGTTTTTAGAAAACAAAAATAAAAGCCACATGTGTTTTCTTCCCTTGGACATAAAAGGACAATTTGAGCTGGTTGGTTAATTGGTTTGGGGCAGACAGTAAAATGCCCTTACAGAAAACTTTTGCATTTTACCCATCTGCATTTTAAAATGTGAAAAGCTATTGACATGTGGAGACTAGGTATTATTGAATATTTTTCAAGATCTAAAGTGCCCTCCATAATGTTTGGGACAAATGCACATTAATGAAGATAAGTGTGCCAGCCATACATGATAAGCTGGTATGCTTTGGATTTTGGGCAGTTTCTTTTTATCTCCACAATTTCCTCTTGCCATTACTGTGATACAGGTTAGTCTCGGTGGTCTGTATCATCTTTTTCCAGAATTCTGTAGACTCTTTTGAGTATTCATTTGCAAAGCTTTGTGGCTAAATAGTGCTTTACATGATTTGGCATTTTTTGCCACTTGTCCCAAGCAGGGTTGCAAGGGAGTGCTGGAGTCCATCCCAGCTCACACAGGGCAAAGGACGGGGGACACACCCTGGACAGGTCACCAGCCCATCGCAGAGAGGAGCGTGATGGGGACAGCACCTTGCTCAAGGGTACCTCAGGGCAACCCATTGGGAAGGGGTTCGAACCCCCGATCCGCCAATCATGCAGCCAACGCCCTAACCACTAGGCCACCACTGCCCCTACATGATTTGTATGATTAAATTTATTTTTTTGAGGAGCAGAGGGGTAAATTAAGGAAAAATATATCTTAAAAATATTTTTTATCTTAAAATATATTGATAGAAACAATATATCTTTTTTCCTAAACAACAGTATATATATATATATATATATATATATATATATATATATATATATGGGGCAGCAGTGGGCTAGTGGTTAGGGTGTTAGCCGGAGGATCGGGGGTTTGAACCCCTTCCTAATAGGTTGCCCTGAGGTACCCTTGAGCAAGGTGCCGTCCCCGTCACTGCTCTGCGCTTTCAATAGCTGCCCACTGCTGCACGGTGTTTGAGTGTGCAGGAGTTAAAAGCAGAGGTCCAATTTCATTGTGGTTCATTGTCTGCTGTGCTTTGACCTCACAATGACAAGGGTTGTCACTTTCACTTTTTTTCATATATATATATATGTATATATTTCAGTACCAATTCCTGAAGTGAAAGAGGGCATATTGACCACAATGAAGTTGGTGACAAATAATGGTAAAAATAATATTCTTATAAAATTGTTATTGAAAACAAAACTGTTGATAAAGTATGCTAATTGACTGATTCCTGAAAGAGTAATGTCTTTGTTTTTGAATTTTTTCTTTTTTACCTTTACTTCCATTTGCTCCACACGTATTCAACAATACACATTAACTGGAATTTATAGCTCTTCTTAAAGTCTCTACAAGTGGGATTTACAGCTGTTGCTTAGTGTTATTTTCTCAAGAGGATACTTGTATTTCAAGAAATGTTCCCATTACAACAAATGTACCGAACCCGCTGAAACAGTTAGTGTTCTGTAGTTTTGCAGTGGAGCTATGAGGGTAGTGCAGCTAATACCTAATGTAAGCTTGTACCTTGCAATCAACAAAGGTGCTCTTGGCTGATAAAACAGCATATGTGACAAGTACCTGGACAGATGTAGCAGCAGGTGTCCTTGTTCCTGATTGGTGTCTGACAGAGGGTAGGTGGACATATTTCTGTGTCGCACAACACCCGGCCCTGCCTGCATGTACAACGGGTGCATTCATCCAGATTCCATGTCTCACCCTCCACATAAAGATCCCCTCCAGGGGCACGGCACACCACCATGTCCATTCCTTCTGGCTGGCCACTGCCCAACTCTTCTGCATAAAAGCAAGAGAATTCAAGTAAAGTAAAGTGCTAATTTATCATTAATGGGGTTATATATACACATATAAATATAAATATATATATATATTTTTCAAAATGAGCAAAAGCTATTAAGGGCTAGTCACTATCATGCAAATAAAGTAACACTGTACATGGAAAAAAAGTACCTGGATTGTTTAAGTATCTGTTTAGCTAGGTAAGGTGAGATAACCCAAAAGAGCATTTTAGAGCAAGATATAGTTGAGTGAGTTTTAAGTAAAAGCATATAACAGTTTTTGTTTGGGTTTGGTGGAGTTCATTTCATCATTTTCTGACCAGATGCCTGACCATTTGACTTGGTACAGTGGTAGTTTACATACTCTGTAGGAGTGGCCTGTTTGCTTTGTGACTTATTTTATTTTGACCAAGCTAGAAATGAAAGGTATTGTAGAAAGAGGTAAAAGACAAGTAAACAAGGGGGTCAAAAGGTTTGGAAAAACATTCATTGTGCATTATTTAAGCCCTCTATTGATTGGTGAATTTTAGTTGGACAGTAAGGAGCAAAAAAGGACCTATATGGATTGGCTACAGAGAGACAGAGCTGGGAAAGATGTGCAATAGGTCGGTGATAAAGGATAGAAATAGAAATGTATTCACAAGTGAACAGAGTGTGTTTAGCAGATGGAAAGAATATTTTGAGAGGCTAATGAATGAAAAGAATGAAGGAGAGAGAAGATTAGATGATGTGAAGATACTGAACCAGGAAGTGCAGTGGATTAGCAAGATGGACATAAGGGCAGCGATGAAGAGGATGAAGACTGGAAAGGCTGTTGGTCCAGATGACATACCTGTGGAAGTATGGAGGTATTTAGGAGAGATTTTGGCAGTGGAGTTTCTGATCAGATTGTTTAAAACAATCTCAGAAAGTGAGAGAATGCCGGAGGAGTGGAGATGAAGTGTACTGGTACCGATTTTCAAGAAATAAGGGTGATGCACAAAGCTGTGGTAACTATAGATGGATAAAGTTGATCAGCCACAAAATGAAGTTATGGGAATGAGAAGTGGAAGCTAGGTTAAGAAAAGAGGTGATGAAAAGTGAGCAGCAGCATGTATGGTTTCATGCTGAGAAAGAGCAATACAAATGCTAAGTTTGCTCTGAGGATGTTGATGGAGAAGTACAGAGAAGGTCAGGAAGAGTTGCATTATGCCTTTCTGGACTTTGTGGAGAAAGCATATGGGTACCTAGAGAGAAGTTGTGGTTTTGGATGAGGAAGTCAGGAGTAGCAGAGAAGTATGACAGAGTAGTACAGGATATGTATGAGGGCAGTGTGACAGTGGTGATATCTGCAGTAGGAGTGGTGGATGCATTTAAAGGAGGGGTTGCATTATATAAAGGATCAGCACTGAGCCTATTCTTGTTTGCAATGGTAATGAAGAGGCTGACAGAGGTTAGAATGGTCCCCGTGGACTATGATGTTTGCTAATGACATTGCAGTGACAATAGGGAGCAGTTTGAGGAGACCCTGGAGAGATGGAAATATGCTTTATAAAGGAGAGGAATGAAAGGGAGCAGAACAAAGACAGAATACAATGAAAGGGAGGAAGGTTGAATGGTTAGGATGCAGGAAGTAAAGGTGGAGGAATTTAAATACTTATGATCCACAGTTCAGAGTAACGGGAGTTTGGAAGAGAGGTGAAGAGAGTGCAGGCAGGCAAGAATGGGTGGAGAAGAGTGACAGGAGTGATGGAGCTGCCAGGAAAGAGGAAAAGAGGAAAAGAGGAAGACCAAAAAGGACGTTTATTGATGTGGTGAGAGAGGACATGCAGGTGGTTGGTTTGAAGGAGGAAGATGCAGACGACCATGAGAAATGGAAATGAATAATTTGTGCTGTGACCTCTAAATGGGAGCAGCCAAAAGAAGAAGTAATAATTATCTTTTTACAGTGCTGACTGGGGATTACACTGCAGTTGGTATTGTATGTATTTTGCTATTCTGTGCAGTGTTCCAATCAGAGCTGGATGAAATGGTATTTATCAATGTAGTGATACATTTTCAGTTAAATTATTGTCATTAATTAATGTTTCTGATCATATTGTGAAAATCAAATATCACCTGTATTCAAAGAAAAAAATCAAAAATCAAAAGTTTTTGATTTGAATAAGAGACAACATTAAAGGATTAGACTAATCATTTAAAGCAAACATTTTCACCCCACTTGATAGCCACAATGATATTTTCTGCAACAGCTATAACCAACAAGCATAAAAGTTTATCCCCAAATGTCACTCTTCCAGTTTTAAGATAATTCCCATATAGGCATGAAGCAGTTCTGCCTGTAATGTCAAGTGCAACTTTCAGCACTGGCATGTACATACCTTCACAGGTGGGACAGCATTGATGTGGCCTGAGTACAGGCTGTTTGCAGGTGGGCACAGGGCAAGATATGAGCACGCACATCTCACGGCCAGCATGGCAGTAGCAGTCTCTGCAGCCGTCGTGCCAACCCTCGCCCTCCTCAAAGCGCTGGCCATTAGCAGTCAGACAGTAGCTGGGAAGTGGAGGAAGAGTAGTGGTGCTAACAGCACGCTCACTCTCTGAAACAGATAAACACACATATGCAACATTTGAACTCATAAATGTTCTGAAGTGTTGGATCATTTGGTAAATTAAACGTGACATTTAGGAACACACATCTACCAGAGGATATGTAATTCCCAAGCAGCTTAAATTTATTGAAGCCTGTTAGTCACCTCAGTTCAACTTTAAAAGTTACGTTTTCTGCAAATAAGGTTAACTAAATCATTTCTGCTTCATCATCAGCCCAAAATAACACTCACATTTTTAAGTGGGCATGGAGCAGTATTTTTAATAAATGTAAGTCTTGTTACACTCTGACTAGAAGAGCATGTACTTTGACAAAATTTATTTGCACATCTGTGGCATGTAAACCACCCTTAGTACCAAGCCAAGACACATGCTCTTTTCATTTCCCAAAGCAGGGCTTTTTTGACTAATAGGAAAAAGACCTGCCTTTAACGTTTTACTCACCTGATCCAGATGTTTTATATAAAAATCACTATTAATGATAAATCACTTTGTTTATGTGTCCGCATGCGCCAAGAAAGATGCCACAATATATCCTGACCTTTATTTATATTTATATTTATTGGATTACTCAAGATTGTACTTAATCTTTATGGTACTAATACTATAACCTTATAGTATTTACTTAGTACTTAGTATTTACTTAGTATAGTATTTATTTAGTAATACTATAACCTTTATAGTACTAATACTTAACCTTCATGAGTTACTTTATTTATTTTTAATAAACCTGGCCAACACAACACAATGTCACTTCATGTAATGACACATAATCAAAATGACCCCATCTCAGTACTGACCTCTAATTGCTGCAGAGAAGTTGGAAAGACATTATTGTCTACAGAACTTAATGGATAATAAAATAAAAAGTGCCACAATACAAAAGTATCCATCTTTTCATATCTGCCATTGTAGTGCTCTTAATCTTAACACAGCCTGCTGTTTTAGGGCATGCTCACTTGACACTGTGACCTACTGCTGCCAAGTGCATTGTGACCATGGGCAAAAATATAGTTTTTTAGTGCACTTGCATTATTACCTCAAGTTTTTCCACTATTTTCAACACTTTCAGTCAAATGTTGAATGTTGGTTTTTTTTCTAAACTATATCTTGCATTAGCTGAAGTAAAATTCTACAAAGTTTCTACAAAAGAGTAATTTTTACATTTTATATAAAATCTGTCTTTAAGGGCATAAATGCTGTCAATTGGGGCTCCCCTTTAAAGTGAAGGCAGAAAATCTTTACAACCTGATTAAGGTATGCAGCTGAACCATCTTTAAAGCTACATTTATACTGTTTATACTTTGGGGACTAAAACTTAATTACACAGAACCATCTTCCGATGGTGTAAATAGGCATATAAGTAGCATTAAAATGTTCTGTGCTGGCTCAAAATCTACCTTCCTCATGTTATGGTTAACTGATTGCTTCACCCAAAAAATTAAATCTGGTGCTTTGAGATCACTCACCTTTGCAGAGGCATACACTGCAACCCTTCCTGCTCTGCTTGTAGCCATCAATGCATTGCTTGTCACATGTAAATGGGGGGCATTTAATGCAGCGACACATCTCACAGCCAAGCTTGTTCCTCCTGCAGGGTGTGAGATATGATTAAAAGGTAGGCCATTAAATGTTTAGTGTTCTTGGGGTTTACATTCACAAAGCACAATAAGATGACTGAACTCACCTTTTAAAATCAGGAAAAGATGAAAATATTTATTTAAAACTACATTCAGTCTTTCCAGAATTTAAATTACATTTTTTTCCCAGCCTTTACCAGCAGCTTCAAATATATGCGACAGTATGTTACCAGGTGACCTGCTGCGCTCACTTCTTTATTATGGCCCCATTCAACCTCTTAATTTCTCTTAGGTGCTTGTCTTCATTCTTTCTCTACTCTTTAGCTGCTTTTTGGTTCAAGCTCTCATCATTCCTCACATGCTCCTTCCAAATGAGGCATATGCAATGCAAGCTTTATCAGCTCTGGCTAAATTACCAACAGGCATTTCATAAAAAGCCAAACTGATTGAGCACAACTAGCAAGATATCTCCATGCTCTTCAAGTTCAAGTTTCAAGTCAACTTGGTCTCAATCTGTCCAGTTGACAAGTCAAGGACTGAAAACTCACAAAAACTATGGTGGTGCATCATGATGCCCACACAATGCACATGCATAACAATGAAGATGTGTATGATTGGCTAATACTTGAGCTTGCAATATAATAACTGAAGGCCTTGTGCTGAATTACTTTGTTGAAGATACTCTGCAAAGACCAGGGATCCAGATGGTCAAGCCTGGTACAGCAGGGCATATGGTTCTGCTTTCCTTCCCACTATATTAGTTCCCTTTGAAGAGTCCAGATAAAAGCAGCACCCAGAAACATGTGAGATCCCTGCGGTGCACACACCATTCCAGCACTAACAAAGCATGGTCTCCCCCCTGCCCACTTAAGTCTTCCATTTGTCAACTCTTCATGGGTCAATGTTCAAATGAGAGGAAGCACTTTTTATTTTTTGAGATCTACACAAAAGACTCTCTCTATTCCATTTATGAGATCTGACAACCTTTGTATCAGCATGTCTTCCTCCCCAGTCATCTCACTGCTATACATCTCTCTTTTAAAAGTTCCTATTCTCTCACTCCCTTCTCCTTTCTCTGCCCCATGATGCATACTTCATTAGTAAATTCCAATGCACTTTCCCATCTATCTTAGCTGAAACACTCTAAACCCACTCTTCCCTGAATAGCATTGGGCATTTTTCTTTTTTTTACATTTTGTTGAGGGGAAATAAGCTATTTGTGAATCATGGTGTAGACCAAAAAAATCAGGGGTTCTTTTGAAAACAGTGGTTTGAGATTTGCTGAGATTTGTGAGATGTCAACACAAATGTGGCCTGAAGTGTCTGTTACCAACACTGGGATTCATTTAAAGTTCATTGTATTTTTGCTGCATGGCTACAAATGTCCTGCAATAGGCTGGCAACCTGTCCAGGGTGTGTCCCCGTCCTTCGCCCTGTGTGAGCTGGGATGGACTCCAGTACCCCCCGTGACCCTAATTAGGACAAGCAGCCCAGAAAATGACTGACTGACTGACTGACTGGCTACAAATGTCCAAAGTGAGAAAGAATGTCATCTACAGTTGATCTTGCAGGCAACATGCCACACTCTCAGTGCTTACTAAACTTAACCAGGGTGTTGAGAAGTGACTAGAACTGTGATTGATCTATCTTGAAGAAGAAAACTCACAATAATGAGCCCCTCCCATAAAAAGCCCACAATCAATCCTAAGTGCAGACTCAAATATTCAGGTAAGGTGTGTCCTTGCTCTAAAACACTATTTTCGGGTAAGGAAAGATGTGTTCATTAGCATGACAACTGTTTGTCTGGCCCACCATCGTGATTACAATGAGCACACACTATATCCTTTGCTTGTCTGTGCAGTAGCAGAAGGTTTTCACTCATTTGCTGAAACAGCAATAATGTGTGTAGTGAATCAGGCGCACAGTAAAGGCCCACAGTGTACAAACACAGAGATAGGGCGTCCTGTGACCTTTGGACCAAGGCTTTGTTTAAAGTTGGCCTGTGGAATTTCACTGGGGACTACTGCTGGCTCTGCACAAATTCCAGTGGGCCCCCACCAATGGCCCCGCTATGTCATGTCAGATCCGATGATATTTTAGACCCATTGGAAAGGGGAAATGCTTTAAGTCCTCTATTGTACAGAGCCCAAGGGGTGCTTCACTATGCCAAATGTCAGTTCAAACAGGCGCTCCGCTGCGCGTCTGTGACACACGCTAGGCAAACGAGGGTTGAACTTTCCCTCCACCTCCACTACTTTCCTTGGAGTTGGAAACTGCCTTCACTTTTAAGCTGTGTGTTTTTGTGGCAAGCCACTGAAACCTTAGCCACTTGAAGTGCCCACATTTTGTCTCCATCAAAGGAGCTGACGTCAGGCTCCTACTTTGTTCATTTCCAACTTGTAATGTGATTGGCTGCTTATTTATCATTTTTGGAGAGGTCACAAACCCATTCAACCACAAAATGTTACCTCAATATCAACAAACATATTCAAACAGGAGTATATTGCAATTCAAGGATCCTTGGGATGAAGCCTGTGCTTTCTCGTTCCTCAAACCACATTCAGGCACCCAGCAAAGGCCCTATCAGCGCCATCTATAGCAGAGGCTCCTCAAGAGCATGGCTCAAATACCAGAGGAATTTCATGTAAGGCACGCACAGGCTCCTTTTGTGACACTGGGATGTTTGATCAGTGTTTTGAAATGGAGGAACGCTTTATGAAATGAAAAGGGGCTGGCTTAGAGGCAAGGAACTATGGGGAGTAAAGAGGAAATCTTCCAGATGTTTGCTGGGGTTAGTGGGGATTACTGACAGGGGGCTGGGGGTCCAGGGCATGTTTTTTTGAGCCCACACCATGATTATGATAAGATGACTGAGAGTCAAGCCTCTTTGATCTCCAAAGAGAGAATCATCACTGTGGCAGTATAGCACCTAGGCCTGAAAACTCCCCTTGTATTCTGGTCTTAGTTTTTATTTTGACACAATCTTTTCATAAGGGTAGGGTGAGGGGTTCCTAAATTTAACTGTGAAATTCAATCATTATTTGGTAATTGGCCTGTCACAATCATAAAATAGCCATATAAAACAATGCAATTACTGATTTAATTGTGACTTTAATTATTTTAATTGCATGCAGCTATTTAAGTCCAAGCCTAATCATGAGGTGAAACTGGCAAATAACTATCTTGTTATTAGTTGCTAACACATAGTAACTTCCATATTAAGACAAAAACAGCTCAGGGGCAAATAAATTTACATTGCCTACCTCTTCCCACAAATGGTAATAAAACAACCCTCAGGAGTTACTTTAGATTGTTCTTGGTTGTTTTTCTAAAATGCAGGAATCTCAGGAAGTATGTTCATTAATATCATTTATTGGTCTAAACTCAATGAAAAATATTTTAAAAACCTGGAAAATAACTCGGGTAAGCTTAAATTATTGTGACAGGCCTAATTAAACAAATGTGGTAGACAGTGTATTTAAACTGCTGTACCATGAAGCTGTCCTGAGCCAATCACAACGATTAAAGAGCTGTTTCAACATTTGAAGAAAATGCCCACACAATGTTTATGGTCACAAAGTTTATGGTTGCAGTAAACTTACATATATCCATATGGGCAAGACTTGCTGCACGTCAAAGGTCTGCACTTGGGAGGCATGCTACATTCACACACTTCGCAGCCAAAGTCATCCTTTTCATATCCCATGGGGCATTGCAGGCTGCAATACTTGGACAATTCAGGACAAGAGTCATCTGAAAGACAAATCAAAGTTAGACATGTCATTAGGGCTATTCATTCACATGGAGGCTGCATCAAATATAGACCTAAGCATAATACAATAGTAAATATATTTTAAAATAATTTATTTTGTACTATTTAACAATATACCTTGTATTTGGTCAAAAAGGATCTAAAATTACATTTGTGTATTCAAAGATGGTTAACATTTCTACAAGAAGTCATTGTAAGGTCAGAGATTTACAGGCCTAAAGCAGTAAAGTGTCGCTGTCAAGAAAGTCATTTCACATAACATGGCAAGCCAAAGCTTTGCATTAAAGAATGACCCGATGTACTCCAGGAGCTTTAGTTAATAAAAAAGTCTTGTAAGCTTGAGAAAATGCACGTCATGGGAAATGCTTTGTGAACAAGTTACTGTGTGAAGAGAATTTGAGTCCAAGATGATTCATCTTCAGTGTGCTCTATGTGTATTGAGTCAGTGTTTACTTTTGCTGCTGGCACTTGCAGAAACATACAGTGAAGAGTATTTTGAAAGTGGTCTGTTAGCAGTACATCTCTGCTCAGGCTACATGTGTGCCAGTGGGGCAGAACTGCTTAGATAAGCTTTGTGTTTGTTCTTTATGTGACTGATTTAACACAGCCTGACCTGCTGCTGAATAACCATCTATATGCAAGAACATGATCTCAGTTCCGGTTGAAGGGGATCATTTGTTGTTTAGTCCTCAGAGAAAAGATCTGATTCATCTGCAGTGTGAGAGTAAAATCCAATTTGTCTGGCTTTGTAAAATGCCGCCAAAGTGTAGTATAAGAGCTTTCAAGCTCACTTACTGCCAAGACACTGACACAGCAGACAGCCATTGTGGTCCTGCTGAAAGCCAAATGGACAATCTTGTCCTGACAGGGTACAGTTTTTGAGTGGGGGACAAAGTAAGGGGCTCACTGTCTCATATGAAGGTTCTGAAAAAACAAAAGAGAAAAAGATTAGCGGTTGACCATTTAATACCTTGTTACAAAGACAGTGCCTATATATATGTATAGTCATATGAAAAAATTAGGACACCCTATGAAAGCCTGTGTGCTTTTGTAACAGTCTTGGACATACGGATATTTAATCTCAATTTTAACAACACTGGGAAATTCAAGTAAAGGCAGCATATTTCTCTACTGTCCATTCTCTGGGTCAGAGGCTTGAAACCCCTCAAATATCACAGCTTAAAGAATTCTGCATTGAGGAGTGGGGCAAACATTCCTCAGACTGATGTCAGAGACTGGAAGATGCTATAAGCTACTCACTGCAGACTGTATATGGTTGAAATGACTATATATATATATATATATATATATATATATATATATATATATATATATATATATATATAAGAGAGAGAAAGAGAGAGAGAGAGAGAGAGAGAGAGAGAGAGAGAGAGAGAGAGAGAGAGAGAGAGAGAAAGAGAGAGTCATATATTTACATATTTAATATATATATAGTAAATATGCCAATATATGACAATACCACCATCAAGACATCTTTCAGTTTAAGACAGTGAAGCATGTACTGCAGTAAAGGATCAGCTAGCATTGCTCATTTTTCTTTGCCTCTTGTAGAATCAAATCAAGGCCCAAACTGTACCTCAAAGCTTTGTTTGTCTTTTCCATGTAATGGTACTTAACACAAAGTCAGGTGCTTTCTAACCTCCATGTACATGGTTAATCATCATGCAAAAACTGGCATCAGCACCCTCTGGGTTTGAGTGATTGTAGATAAATGCAGCTGTGATTATTCTTATCTGACTTTCCATATTTGTCAGTCTTGATAAATGAGCTGCCTCTCTGGTATTAGTTAAATTGCTGCACAGAAGCACCATTTGCTTCTAAAACAAATTTTACAGTGCCCCAGACCTCCAACATCACATCTGTTGGTACTTAAATGATGTTAAAATGGGGCCCTTGTCTTTGAGTTGTTGATGTCATGGAGAGTACTACTATGGTGGCACGTGTGCACAAATTCCTCTCCATGCTTGTGGAGAACCAAAAGAAGCTGTAATTACACTCACTCAGAAACATATTTTGCAGTTAAGGATGCCAGGTTGGGTTCCATTTGGTAGGTTAGACCAATAAAGGTTATGCAGTGTGTAGAACGCCTGTAGGCCTTTCTTAATGGTCTTCTGTGTGGGTTAATGTGCATGTATGTATGTATGGGATAGCAAACAAGCTCTGTAAGGGTGGAACAGGCAGTTATCAAAAAATGATTACACAAAGAAACTGCTCTTGTGCACAATTATCTTTCAAGAGAGGCTCACACTGACATAATGATCTACATTAATTGAGTACTTAAAGAAACATTTCAAACTGATGCCAATTACACAAAACACACTCTAGGCCCGAGGTCCCTGCTGGAAATCTGGAAATTAGACTTTGGTATAAATACATGCAGCAAATTGAAGGAAACAATCATCCATTTTGATGTGTGTGCAAGTGGTTAGGCTGAACTCCAATTACAGCCAGAGTCCAAGAGAGCACAATTGGCCCATTAGCTCTCTGGGAGGGTTTCTCTCATATTAGGCCTATGCCAGTGCTAGCCAATGCTGAATGCTTGCTATCTTATGCAGAAAGAACTGGATGATTAGTGCTCTCCTCCACCCCTTATTTCTGTCTTATCTTCGGCATTTCAAGCTGATTAATTAAAAAAGTGGGAACAAATATTATACTCTGACTGGCAGCAATGTGCTTAAAGACAAAGGGAGTTCCATCTACTCAGGACCACTAGTATACTAAACAACAGCCTGACCACCTGAAATCCTCTGCATGTTTCTTCATGGGTTATGCTTTAAGTCTGGTTGCTTTGTTCTGTTTAAATGATTTATATGTAGGTCACTGTGTGGTCTAACAAAAAAAAAAACAACTGTTCAGATACAGGGACTGGACAGAAGATGAGAACCAACAAGAAAGTCTGAAAAAACTATTCATGCTTGATTGCATACCACCAAATAGCTTTTTGTAATGGGCTTTCATTGCACAAAACAGCTTATGATCCATAACTCTACCCTTGAATTTTGAGTGTTAGGAGGCACCTAATGTCAGTGGTTGAGATTCAGTTACAAAACTGTGGGTGGTCATTGAGCTTGTTGCCTCTTAGTCAGGACCTCAGCTATGGGCCAGTAGTCTCAATGTCCTTGTTTAAATAGCTGACATTCTTTGAGTTGCTTAATGATAAGGTGTTGAAAAGTTTCTCTCATCAGAGAATGTGTGAATGTGTGTGTATGTATAAGTGAGAAAGAAAGATTGGGTACATTATTGTTTGTGCTAGAATGAGTGTTAACATTCAGCTTGAGTGTGTGTTCACATGATAGTAAAGCCCTAGTTTACAAAAGCATCAGTCAATAAACAAAGTGGTTGGTGCACGTGAACACATGCATGTGTGTGTACATGTTTGTCATTAAACATGTAAGCTTCTTTGCATATGGGTTAGTGCTCACCCTCACAGAAGGGGCAGCACTCTCCTAGGATCTTGACTGGATTCTGGCAGCTCTGCTTGCAGGCCATGGCTGTGCAGTGGGGTTCTCCATCTACACACTGGCAGAATGTGCAGTCATCCTCCTTCCATTGCTCCTCAGGCTGCCGCAACTTATGGTTTACCCAGCAGCTGGCCTTTGTGCTGTCCACTGATAACAGCTCCACATCTGTGGGGGGATGTGGGGTGGGGACAAAAAATGCCAAATCCTTTAGAACAATGAGAGGTATAAATGCTGTAAATGCTGTAAAAAATATATAAGAGATATATCACACATTATAATTTATATTGAAAAATTTTACACTGCACTCATAGAACATCTAAAAAAAGGCCCAGTTCCTGTATACAACTCGCAAAGGGTGAAATACAGTAATGGTAGCATAAACAACATGCAATAGGTCAAAGGAAAGGGTGAGTTTGGGCTAGGGTGTAAACGAGTATATGAGGTCTTTTAAGTACACTGTAACCTACTGGTCTATTCATTACATATTTATTCCTGCACAAGGCAGCATCTTTCTCTACTGTCCATTCTCTCGGTCAGAGGTTAACCTTACCACTGTGTGTCAGTCTTAGCTTGACTGGTTTAATTTGACCTTGGCCTTACAAGGCACAGATTAGTGCAGGGGTCATGGCTGTAATTTTCACCCTAAAGTAGGAAACGTCATTTAAAAGCATTAGCAGCATTATATCCACATTTACTCCAGTGTTTGAAGTTGTGAGCAGCCTTAAAGTGAAGCCAAATGTTTAAGAGCTTCCTGAGCTGGTGGCATGTTCTGCTAAAGGTTTAATTATGGTTTGGGGGGAATACGGAGGTAATGTGTCAGAGGTTCCTGAAAACATAGATGATGGATCTTTGCGGTTCTGTTTGCAATAGCGGCTATTTAGTCTCCATCACAAAACTGTAGGTGCTGCATATTGTGTGTTTGATTTATTCTAAGGAAAAAGGCTGTGTTGACATGATTGCAGAACTGATTTGGATGATGTGCTTTCCATCTGGGTCCAGTTAAACTTGATGATTCTTCAACTACAGTTTCTCCTCTCTTTGTGTTCTCCCTATCTAACAAGTCCAGAAAGAGCACTTTCACTTGCTGGAGATAACCACTGAAGCACTAAATATTATGATCAAACCTAAGGAGCACATAAAAATGGATAATAACTTCAATGAATTCTGTACAGGTGGGAGTGAAGATGCCAAAACTTTGTCCACTGAAATAAATTCCAGAACTAAAGAACAAGCAAGAACAACAAACATCATTTTATACTTTGTTAGGCATGAAATCTACACAACTTCTAAGCCCTGCCCTGGGGACCCAAATTAAGACACAACTGTCAAAACACCAGTGCAGCCATACCTTCTCACATGACTGCGAGAATCTGATTTACTAGCTAACATTCATCATGAAAAGATCACAGATTAACTCATGGATAATGGATTGTTTTGCCAACAATGATCTGGTTTTATTATGATCAGGGTTTCTGGTATTGAATTTAACTACATCATTCCAGTAAACACAGTTCAGTTGCTCTGCAATCAAGCGCTGCAATGAATGCCCCTCTGGCCAATGGTTGGTGACCTTAAGCTGTGGCTCCAGAGCATTTCTTTGAGGATAATTCAAACTTTGTATACTGCTGAATTTCTGTGTGCACTTTAAAGTGACTGAATTAACTATTTAACTTTAGAAGAGATGACTGGATGCTGTTTGACACATTTGGTCTTTCCCAAACTAGTCTGGTTTAACAAAATCATTTATAACACAAAATTGTATTTTTATTTCTCCAAAATACCATTCAGCAAAAAGGTTATGTGGAACCAAATTAACTGCTGTGCTCCATACTATGAAGTCCAACCCAAGCCCCCTAAATGTACAAACAAGCTTCCAAAGATAGGAATATAGTAAGCATGTAATCATGCTTTTACTCATTTTCATTATTGGATATCTCAGTAACGCAAGTTTCAAGTCTTCAAATTTCTCTAAATGTCCCCCAGTTAAACGTTTCCAGCTATACATTCAGCTGATTTTTTTTCTGCAGTAGATTAACATCCTTTTCTGTCTAAAAACAGTTTGGCTGTCTGATCACCAATTGAGATAAGAAAATGAAATTGTTAGCTTACGAACTGGTTGCTCACTTAGCTGTTTGGATTACTGAGTAATGTATGGATTTCCTAGTGGATGTTTGACACATCCCTGTCACATCCCTGCATGGCGCATACTAATAATTTACTAATAGTAAATAAACCTCTACGCGGTGACCTCTTAACTTCAACTCAAGTAGTTATATTTCCCTCAATCCTCAAGACTTATTATTTACTAAATGAAACTACAAACTGATCCTGGTTTATGTAAAAAAAGAAAAACAATGCTTCTTGTGTTTTTGTGAATAACTTCTTTTAACCCTTCATTTTCATGGCACAGCTCTCATTAAAGCCTTCCTTTATTGAAAAGGGAGCATAACTGGAAAGCCCAAGATGAAAGCATTCCCTGTTTTAGAGGGCTTTAGATTCCAGGTGGGTCTCTTGACTTTGACCCCCTATAACTGTTGCTCCTACTTCTGATGTCTGCTGAACCCAGAAACACACTCTGACTGAGGGGAAATGT
Source organism: Hepsetus odoe (assembly GCA_017165825.1). Taxonomy (NCBI): domain Eukaryota; kingdom Metazoa; phylum Chordata; class Actinopteri; order Characiformes; family Hepsetidae; genus Hepsetus; species Hepsetus odoe. The sequence goes on along the minus strand of CM029374.1, from coordinate 9,713,883 downwards.
TAGCCTGTCTGATCTCTGTCTGTTAGCCACATGCGCAGGTAAGCAGCTTACACCCATTTCCATCTAGAACATTTACTGTGATGTTCAAACAAAAGCAATCTCAGGGGCTCCCAAATGGTGCAACTGTTTAAATGTTTTAAATGTTTAAAAGTTGGCCTTTTCATCAGTATATCATCAGTGTTATCTTTAATGGTGCTGCAGCCATCCACAGTCAGGAATCAAAGAATCCATGCTCGTTCTGAATTGGCAGGATGCCCTTTCCCTCCCAACCATCAAAGCACAGGTTTCTATTAGTGCTCTTAAAGTGAAAAAAGTGAAGTGAAAGTGACTATTTCACATTGTGAAAACACCATAGCATGTCTCAGAAGAAAGTCAGCACAAAGCCTCATGCTCAACATGGCTGACAACACTCTTACATTTAAAAGGAAACTGGCTCACATGAATCCATTAATCAATTGAGACTACACTCAGTGTTGAAAAAGTGCAATAACAGCTAGAGACATGCTACATAAACATGCACAATTTTTCCATTGAACAATTCTATATTTTCCCCCAATCACATGTTTTAGCTGGTTCCAAGAGCTGGTAGGCTTACACAGTATAATATTTAAGCACATTATCTAAATATTTTACTGCTATATGTTTGGAAATATCATTAAGAACATGCCATACTATATAGTGCCATACTTTCAGGGCTTGTGGGATCACATTCCAGTATATTTTGGTGATTTCTCCACTCAAACACACTTACTAAAGCTGGTGATAAAGTATGGAATGATTATCAGTTTAATGAAATACTGCTCCATAAAACTTAATTATAATTATGTTTGTGAAACTGTGTATAACAGTCACCTTATAGGGCCACACTAATGCCTGAGAAGTGTTTGGCCCATGCTTTTGTGCATAGCGCTTTGGTAGTACCTTGTTTTATGCTGCAGCTGTTACTAATCTTAGCATATAAAATGTAAGATGAATAAATAACTTTGTATAATTTATGTTTATTTAACTTATTAAAACCTGATACTATCAAATAAAGCCTACATAAATGACTGATATTCCTTACAGACTATCTGGAACATAACTACATTCAAGTTTATTTAGCAAATGTTAAAAACTAAACATGAAAGTGCAACACTCTTATGGCTCTAACCACAATAATGTCAAAACTGTGTGTTAACTGTATAAGGCAAAAGCAGAAAGTATGCGAAAGTATGCCAGTTCTGATTCCAATTCAGTGCATTTCTAGTAAACAGTAGTGATGCTGATGGTAACCTCATGTTTTTGAAATTAACTTTGGTGTCATAAAAAAATCCAAGAAGCTAAAAGATTAAAAGTCTATCAATTAGTACTTTTAGTAATGTTATTTCACAATTTTTTAGAGTTTTTTTCATCATGAACACATCTTAACAAGGAAAGCGAAATTGTCACACTGTGCTGGGCACAGGACTGCTGGTACTTAAAGTGACCCCTGCTGTGTAATATTAACTATATGTATTACTGGAAAATGAGTTGTCCTATCTAAAAGTGCAGTATTTGGTCTAATGATCGTGTGTGAGAATGAGGCCATGTAGAGTACCAATGCAGACTGGGCAGCATTCCCCTTCTGGGATGTAGAAGTTGTCACAGTCCAGCTCAGCACATTCAGCCTTGGAGCAAAAGGAGATTCCCCCTCGACACTGGCATAGCCAGCAAGGGTCCATGCGGTACACTTCACCCTCATCAAACTGCTTCCCATTGTGCACACACTTGGGGGAGACTGGTGAAGAGAGACAGAGCCAGTAAGCAGAATGGAGATACATCATATTATAACCACACAGATACCAAAATACCATAGTTTGCCAAAAAGTCTTATTTCATCCATCACAGAAACCACTGATTAACGTTTAAGGTTGGGATTGAGATTTAAAATAACACACAATATTGTAAAACTGTCTGTGCACATCTCTCCCTTCCCCAAAGTAACCACATAATGCTGATCTCAGCACCTTCTCTAAGTCTTTTTATGTTCAAACAATGCAGCCAGATCTGCTTAGCAAAAATGCATAGACACTGCTTGTCTTAAAACTAGTGTGCACACACACTCACACAGACACAGGCACACACACACACAGACACACAGTGTGCACTGCAGACAGCAGACAAGCTGAGTAAAATCCAGCATAAATACCGGAAACCTCTGCTTTCTTCGAGACTCTGACTGCTAGACAAATACTCCATGGGCACATAAGAGACCCATAGCCAGCCTTGCACTGTAGCACGCAATGGACAACCATTCTGGCTCCAGCATGGTCAGCATCAACAGCAGAGAATAAGCTGATTCTATTTTTTATTTTACTTTACTTTTACTTTATTTTACTTTTTACAAAAACATCTATTAAATACTTACAGATGCTAATCAAGCCTGATGAATATGTAGGTCTAATAATTCACAGTTAAGGTGAAACTTTGTGTTTTTACTATATGACTGGATCTATTTGCTCTATATAATATTATATAATTCACATATTAGTAATGTTTGATTACAGCATGGTGTGAGCAAAAAGCCAAGTGGCGCAGCCTGCTTGCAAAGCACACACCATATTTTAGATAGTTATGTTAAAAGTCAAGTGAAATGGGTAACTGAATCCATTAGTTTACTTGGCCTTGTTTCTGCAAAGTTTCTTCCTGTAAATGAGCATGCTGCAACTGTCTAGACATAAATCTGAAGGTATGGCCTTCACACTTTTTATCTTTATCGTAAAAGTGGTTGGGTTACACTGTGCTCCTCATTGTAAAAAGTTCATGGTTTTCAATGCCATATATTTCAATGTGCAGGTCAAGAGATAGGGCAGAGTTCACTTTACCTAGCAGTAGAGTAATAACAGTCAACCTGATTTACACTGAAACTTTTATGTAAACTGCATGTATGTTACATTCAAAAATATGCTTGTGAATCTGTTCACCATCATCATGATTGGAATACATTTGCTGTCTAATCAAAAAGAGGGTCCTGGGTAGGTTTCAGACTTTTTAGGAGCTGAGCTCAACATGTACATGGATTTCTGAGACGACAGCAGGTGACCACTGTCATAAAATCATCCAGATTGTACCAGATGTATCCTTGCTCTGAGCCGTCAAGGCTTTCTATAGTAACATCAGCATATGTGGGCCATACCTTTACTTTGCGAAAAAGTAGGTCTGACCGTGTGACCCAATGTTTTTTTTTTTTTTTGCAGGCTAATACAAAGCAGGTGGGCCAAGCGGGTCGAAAATAAAGCGAGGATTTGCCTCTTTTATTCGTCTCTTCTCGACCTTGCATGAGGCGTGAGTTAGCAGATCGAACCAAAATCAAAGGCAAAGAGTCAAAAGGTTCTGCCGTGATTCATTAACATAACATGGTTTCCTAGGGGAAGTCAGATGATGGGATGCGTACATGTGTTTCCGCAGTGTTTGTGAAGGTTAATCCTGAGCTCGATTTGGTGCCGCTGACAGGGATTCCAACTGTGCCTCTTCATTTCAGGTTGTTTTTCTTTCTCTTTCCATGTTTGGGGAGTCAGGAAAGAAACTCTGAGCAACTCCAGCAATAATGACAAAATCTGTACTATAGCATTTTTCACTGAACAGAAAGTTAATAAACTTTATTTAGCATAATGAACTATAAACAAGTTGGAGGGGAGTCAGTATCGATTAATTAAAGGGTTCAATGAAGTAGTCAGTCACTCTCATCAGTTATTAAGATATAATGAAGGAGAAAAGCAAAGTGAAAACTTAAATAACTTAGTATATATAACTTGTGTAATGTACAATATTTTACTGAAAGCCTCTCCATTTCACCTGAAGCAACACCTGTGGCAATAAACCAGAGTTCCTGGAAGAAAACTCCATGGCCACAGGAAGAACTTGCAAACCCTTCACAGAATGGACCCTCAGCCAGTTGCACACAAAGATGGAACATATGTGAGATGCATTTTGAATATATATTTTGGTGCAGAAATAATGTGACATATAACTGAACTGGAGATGAAGAAATAAAAAAACTACATGCCATTCTCCATACCCATCACTTCTATCAGTCATTTTCTATATATACAATGTATTTTCTATATGTACAATACTTATTTGTCTATAGTCTAGCTTTTCTATCTTCTTTGACAACCTGGATCTTTATTTAGCAGAAGGCACCATTCTTTACAGAAACCAAATTCAGTTAAGGAATGGAATAGCTTGCTGCAGTGTTTGCACTATACATGTACATTCACTCCTTACAGTGTATGGATATTGCCACACTAGGTCTATTCCAAGAAATGTGCTGGTCACACCTCTGATGCAGCTGGAACAATTTTGCACATACCACTTTCCTAATAAATACAGTGCTTACTTCCCAATGCTTCCTCAAAAGCACATTTGCCCAACTCTAAGGGGTATAACTGCCAGAAAGGCACAACTGAATCCGATGCTGAGGATACTCCCACAACAGTCCTGGCAGACCCACTAACCTAATAGGCAAGCAAAGAAAATGTACCAGAGTGGCCTGTTATCCAAGTAGAGCCTGTAGCCAATAATACAATTGTAAGCATTTATTTAAAGATAGGAAGTATTTTGATGAGGAACATTTTTATTTCCAAAATGAATGCTTCAGGTTAACTGGCACTACTTGTATACAAAATGCCTCCTTTCAATGGCTGTCAGATGCCCCTAAGCCTGTGCAATGCATAACTATGCATATCCTTCCTTCTTTCCTGCTTTCTCTCTCTCTGAAACAGGACCCAGTCATGCAGAAGCTAGGCACTAGTGCAGAGGGCACCAGAAAGGGCATGTAGACTCCTGGCCTTGCTGAAAGAAGCAGACACTTGTTATCAAAATACAGATCCCCCTTTGGCCCAACCCCCTTCCACCACACGCTCTCATGCACCCCCATCCCTCAGTCTATCACTTTCTCCCACGAATGCAGGCAGACACATGTCCACACATATAGCCCTTGATGAACCCCCTGCACTTCCCCACTTGGATGTGTGGGTGTGTATATTTGTGTATGTGCGTATGCATGAGCAGACAAGCGAAGCCTTTGACTCCGCTCTGCCGCTCGGAACGCGACTGGTAGCCTAAGCGCTTTTTCCTCTGTACGCCAGGCTTCCTCGTTAAGTCCATTAGTTCCGGGACATGGCACACATTTACAGCAGGACCAAAAGGCCAGAATGGGAATTTGGACTGTTGGTAAAACAGGGAATATTTGACACTAGCACAAAGTACACTCTAGGGGTGAAGCCCACTTCTCTGTGCAAAAGAGGTCTTAAAAACACTCTTTCTTTCTTTTTCCTTTCACTCTCTACGTTAACTTCTAACCTTTCCACTTCTCACACTCTCCCTTTCCCTCTTAAGCACCTATTCACTTTCTGTCTTTATTCCCATCTCCACAGTTTTCATTTTAAACCAACGTTTTCCCCATTACTATTTGCATTAGTTTCATGTGTATATGGCCAGGAATTATAGAAAACTATTGCCAATAATATGTCATACTCAAGCTGGAAGTCATCATCCACAAGGTCTACAATTGGCTACAGATGGATAGATAGAGCAATGTTAAAATTATTGCAAAAATCTATATTTCGCCTATAGAGCAGCATTCCCTTACTCTTCACAAAGTTACTGACATAATGCATAAGGTGTCCTTAAGCAAAGTGAGTTGAGAGTATATTTTTTTATTCATTCACAAAAATATGACCATGGTGAAATCCCACAATTTATTCATCCTCATGCCTTTGATAGTCTTACCTCTTGGGCAGTCAAAGGTGTGGCAGCAATTGCCTGGTGCACCAGTGGCCTCAGTAATGATCACTGCTCTCTTTCCATTGGGACATTCTGGTGGGGGTGAGCACTGACCACAGGTGCACTGAGGTGGCAATATGGGACAGCAGCCTCCAGGGGGCATATAGCTGTGGGTCAGTACTGAGTCAGCTGGGCAGTCAGTCGAGGGTAAAGTTGGGCATGTGATCCCAGCACATTTCAGCGCTCCTGAAAAGCCAAACATACAGAGATGTTGAGTAACAGTTGCTGTCATTAACACCTGCCACCTCTGAGAGGTTGTGGCCTTTTGGAGAGAAAGAGTGAGTGAGTGAGTGAGAGAGAGAGAGAGAGAGAGAGAGAGAGAGATATTGGTTGCAGGCTGGCAAAACTGTTTCTGTCATCAGATCTAACTCTGCCTCTCACTGACAGTTTCATGCATCCTGTCCACCTGAGCGTGAGAACACACACACACCCAACTCCATACTTCCTGTTCTCCATCCAATGCACTGAATGTGGAAAACAAAAGGCTATTTCAGCTGCTTGTTCACTCTCAGTCCCTCAAGGTAGCAGCAGTTCACTCATTCAAACAACTGTCTAATATTGCACACTGAGCTGCAAGTTTGTTAAGTACACTTAAAACAAAGACAACAAATTCCAACAAGTCATACATGATGCAAAGTGCTGTATAAAGATCAGTGTTTCTATCATTAAATGGAATTGCTAAAACAAGTTTTTGAACATTACATCCATGTATTCATCCTTTATCTGAGCCGCTTAAGCCTGCCAGTGTAGTGAGGGGTCCTGAAGCCTATTCGTTGCGCAGAGGACAAAGAATCCTGGACAGGTTGACAAGCATTGCATTAACGTCTCCCAAAAGGCTGGATGGAACTGACCAAGCTCTTGCTCAAAACGCACTTTCAGCAATCAGGTAGTCATAAAATGAGGTAAACAATGTGAGAAAGGTAACTGCTTGCATGCTGTAAATAAATGCCATTGCTGCACCTGTACCAATATATCATAGCACACATATGCAGAATTTTTGTGGCAAACTGCCAGTAACCTCTGACCTTCTTTGCCCTTATTTGATTCATGATGCAAAAAGTACAACTGTTCAGGGGAGCTTTCAGATCACCTGGAATTCACTAGGAATGGAGAAAACCCTGCAAGTCAACAAAAGGGCCATGCTCTGCCAAATCTCACACAAATTTAGCACAAAGGTGCAGAATGTGATCTCAACATCTACAACAGCTGAAGGCTATGTCAGGTAACTGTGATGACAGTGAAGAACAAGAAAGTGAGTATGCAGCAGGCAGAGGAGCAACCGAACTGGAGTGGAAGAAAGCTGCCTAATTGGACAAATATTCATTTTGCTGAAGAAAGGATCAGAATGAGTGCAAAAGGCCTTTCCATTTTGTGTGTGTGTGTGTTTCTGGCACTTGTTGCAGCATGCTGTATGTGAATATTGCTGCTAACCATGTTTACCCCTTCATGGCTTCAGTAGCTACAGTAGAAACAACCAGAAGGTGAATACCCATTACAAGAAGTCATGCGTCATCACCAAATGATTCCAGCAACATGATAGCCTTATCAAACATATTTGGGATTTGGTACAAAGTCGTTGTCCAGTTTCTAGCAACTGTGGAATGCACCATCTCTGTCTGTAAACACATTCCTGTACAACACACATTGCATTAGGTAGAATCTGTTATCATACAAGTTTGTACTGCCATAATCAGTGTATATTTCTTCAGTCATTTACTAGCTCACAAATGTATAACTTTTTTAGATCAGTATCCTCCATGGATGAATTACTTTAGACATTAACTCACTCTAATCCTCACTCAATCCGAGGCAGCGGTGGCCTAGTGGTTAGGGCATTAGCCGCATGATCGGAGGATCGAGGGTTCAAACCCCTTCCCAATAGGTTGCCCTGAGGTACCCTTGAGCAAGGTGCCGTCCCCGTCACCGCTCCCCGGGCGCTTTCAATAGCTGCCCACTGCTGCACGGTGTTTGAGTGTGCATGGGTTAAATGCAGAGGTCCGGGGCAGCGGTGGCCTAGCGGTTAGGGTGTTAGCCGCATGATCGGAGGATCGGGGGTTCAAACCCCTTCCCAATAGGTTGCCCTGAGGTACCCTTGAGCAAGGTACCGTCCCCATCACTGCTCCCCGGGCGCTTTCAATAGCTGCCCACTGCTGCACGGGTTTGAGTGTGCATGGGTTAAATGCAGAGGTCCAATTTCGTTGTGGTTCATGTGTGCTGTGCCGTGACCTCGCAATGACAAGGGTTGTCACTTTCACTTTCACTTTTTCACTCACTCATTTTCTTAGCCACTTTTCTTGAGTAGGGTTGTGGGCAGTGNAAGTAGATTATATCTTTTGCAGGAGGGTCAGTCTGAAGGTGATTGGAGACTACAAAGTAGTGACAGGGGAGAGTGTTGCTAAACAGCATAGGATGGTGGTTTGTAGGATGACCTTGGAGGTCAAAAAGAGGAGCAAAGTGAGGGCAGAGTTGAGGATCAAATGGAAGCTGAAGAAGAAAGACTGCAAGGTAGAATTCAGGCTGGAGTTTAGACAGGTACTGGGAGGTAGTGAACAGTTACCAGATTGCTAGGCAACCACTGCAAAAGTAGTAAGGGAAACAGCTAGAAAGGTACTTAGTGGGCCTTTTGCAAGGAAGAAGCAGGATAAGGAAAATTGGTGGCGGACCCTTAAAGTCTAAGTTTCTAACAAGATTGTTTAACACAACCTTTGAAAGTGAGAGGATGCCTGAGGAGTGGAGATGAAGTGTACTGAGCCCATTCTTGTTTGCTATGGTAATGGACAGCTTAATGGACAAGGTTAGACAGGAGTCCACATGGACTATGATGTTTGCTGACGATATTGTGACCTGTAGTGAGAGTAAGGAGCAACTTGAGGAGAACCTGGAGAGATGGAGATATGGTCTAGAGAGGTGAGTGAGTAGGAAAAAGACAGAATACATGAGTGTGAATGAATGGGAGGAAAGTGGAGTGATTAAGATGCAGGTTGTAGAAGTGACAAAGGAGGAGGAATTTAAATAAATAAAAAAAAATGAAATGATCAACATTTCAGAGTAATGGGGAAGAGAGGTGAAGATGAGAGTTCAGGCAGGTTGGAATGGGTGGAGACGAATGGCTGGAGTGATCTGTGAGAGACGGGTACCAGCAAGAGTGAAAGGAAAGGTTTACAGGATGGTAGTGAGAACAAATATGCAACTGGGTAGGAGACAGTGGTGCTGACAAATGAGTATATTTGAGGGACAGCTCAGGTTGGACGTTTTGGAGACAAAGTTAGAGAAGCCAAGTTGTGTTGGTTTGGACCAGAGTAGAAAAAAGGATTAATTAGGTGAAGGATGTTGAGGATGGAGCTGCCAGGAAAGAAGAAAAGAGGAAGCCAAAGAGGAGGTTTATGGATGTTGTGAGAGAGAACATGCAGGATTGTTGGTTTGAAGGAGGAAGATGCAGAAGACAGGAAGAAATAGAAACAGTTGATCCACTTCGGTAACCCCTAACAGGGGCCCCCCACAAAAAAAGAAAAAGATACATTTCCACTGACTTGGTACTCAAATGTAAGTTGATGCGTGATATAATTACTATAGCTAAACATTAAGAGTTAAGAGTGTTAATTGCTCGAGGAGTGATATATGTTTTCCAGTATAGGTACTAGGATGCTACGGATACGAGTGCGGTTACACTGCTGGCAGTTACATTACACCAATGGAAGGTTGCCAACAGTGAGTACAGAGGCTCATAGATGTATCCCCCAAAAGCACAGTGGCATAAAATAACGATCAAAATCAATTCCACTCAGTACCTGCATATCAGAGAAAACATTCAAAGTTCCCCTTGCTTTTCTATTTCGCACTGATCTTCATACTGGAATGCCTTATGGAAACTCACTCCAAAGCTGCACAAAAAAGGCAGCTGCAGCTGCCAAGGATGCTTAGCCCCAGGCAGCATATGACACACCTGGGATTTGATGCAAGACTTTCCTCTGTATTGTACGTAGTGTTTTGTTTTTATATAGGCAGGCCACTCAGTAATATCACAGGGGCTTTAAAGAATGTACTTTGGAGAGGACATTCTTGAAAGCCCCTGCTGCTCAGTTCACTCTTACTTTTGGAATGTAGAAAAGGTTTCCTTGCCAAAAGTTTGCCAAGCCATCCTGTTAAAGGGCCTTGGGGACAAATTTTGTTTATTTTTGGGGTTGTCAGACATACACATGGACCCACACAGACACATACACAAATGGTGAGGTTTTAGGGTCGATATGTTGATTAACCTTGATTTTTGTAAAATGAATGACAGGGTAAACAGAGTTGTCATGCTGCATTGCTTTTGTGGTGCATTCTGTTTGGACAATGGTGACAAGTTGCATTTTTTGCTCTTTAAATCTCAGTTGTATATTGTGACGTCTCTTCATGTTTATGGTTATATGGTCAGAGCAACAGTCTATTTTTGATTCAGTTTATGTTTACTCTCTTAGCATTTATCTAGTGTGTGTGTGTGTGTGTGTGTGTGTGCTCTTATAAAAGCAATGCAGATGGAGGTAGCTTGCCAGAGAAGATAAACATGTCAAACTGACCATGAACTCAAAGTGACAGGAATGGACCACTCTCTGTCTCTCTCTCTCTCTCTCTCTCTCTCTCTCTCTCTCTCTCTCTCTCTCGCTATCTCTCACTCTCTCTCTCTCTCTCTCTCTCTCTCTCTCTCTCTTTCTCTCTAACACACACACACCACTTTACAATCTCAGGCTAGCTCTTTCTTTCTTTCTTTCTTTCTTTCTTTCTTTCTTTCTTTCCCTCCTCACTGTCTTGAACCCTACCACCCTCTATGCTTTCACGTCAATGTTTTCCACTGCTTCTTTCAAGCATTTTTTTCCCCCTGCCCATTTTAATATTCTGCACTCCCTCTCCTCTCTCTCAAACACACACACACACACACACACACACACACACACACACACACACACACTTCTCTGTCTGTCAAGAGAAACTCTACACCTTTACACACACATCAGTAAATTAGGCCTTTTCCACTGCAGGGCAAGGCGGGTTTGGAGAGGAGGGGTAAATGTATTTGCTCAGCAGAATTTAATATGAGGGGCCTGGGACAGGACCCCATAGACACATCTATCTTGCAGTCGTGATGGGGACAATGGCAGGCAGCGTCCTGCAAGACACAGGAGGCCTTGTTTGACATCTTAAAAGACTGAGTCAACCCTCCTCTGAGTGTGTGTGTGTGTGTGTGTGTGTGAAATGTTTGGTCTGAAGTTTTTTGAAGGGTTCTTCCTCCAACAGACAAGCAAAAAACACCCAATTATCTACTTACCCCAAATATCATCCATGACATTTCTTGTGTCAAGATTTTTAGTTTAGTTCTTGAACTGATAAGCTAAAAATGTTTAACCTTTTTCAAACTATTCAAATAGCACACAGCTCTTCATTAAGACGGTGCAGCCAAGATGTGGCTCAGGACAAGGGTGACTTATTGTAAGCTATAAAACTGAACAGAACAATATTTCAGACAACAGCCTGGACAAAGCAGTCAGAAGCAGGACTGATTGACTGTAGATCAGCTGCTAAATTATTTTGTGAAAACAAACCCTGTTGCCTAAAATGACTGCCCACAGAATTAGGCTCCATTCTGACATTTTGACATGTTTTCTAGTTCAGAGTAATTAAAAATTTGGACTCAAGGCTTTGACTGTGATTGACTACATCTGGAGCAAATTTGCTGGAGTAATACTGGGTCTTCCAATCTTTTTGCCAAACTATTCATAGTAATAACTTTTAAAAACAAAACTTTCTTTTTTCAATTTAAGGTATTCACAAGTATTTGTTTAATGCTGAATTCTCTTTTAGTGGGCAGACATGAGAGAAAAAACTGCTGAGAACAATTTGTTGACATAAGAGTTTAGAGCACTTTTTTAATTTCTTTTTCCTTACTAGTGAACTTCCTGTTTATGCGCACACACACTGGGAGCAGAAAGTATGAACATTTCCTCTGTATTAAACCCATCCGAGACACACCAGTAGTGATCACACACACCCAGACCAGGACCATGAGCTGCATGCATGTGGCTGAGGTAGATACGTTGTTAGGTGGCTTGCCCAAGGGCACTTCAGCCATGGATGCAGGAGTGGGAAAGTGTGCTTTACCCATCCAACTACGTTTTTCCTGCTGGTCCTAGGGAGAAAACCTGACCATTAGGCCACAGCTGATAAAAACTGGGGTCATAATGATTCAGCAATTCATAGTTCAAATGAAAACTGATGACAAATAATAGGCATTAACCTCAGAACCTGCATAGTATGAACAGCTCTCATGGGGATATTTTATTGTGTTGACACAGTAATCTTCCCCTATTCCTGCTAGCACTTGAGCATGCATGTGTGCATGCAGGCGTGTGTGTGTGTGTCTGTGTGTGTGTGTGTGTTTTGGACTTATAGTTGTGTGCTGATGAGGGCTTTGTGTTGACTTTGTGTTGCTGTTTTGTTCGCTCCTCCCTCAATCTCTATTACTCTCCCTCTCTTTCTCATTCTCTCTCTCTCTCTCTCTCTCTCTCTCTCTCTCTCTCTCTTTCTGTGTTCTCTTGGGTTTTTGTAGTTGCCCTGTCCAAGAGTTCTTTTTCAGTCCCTCCCCCAATCCCCCAAAGTCATCAAGCCCTCAACCAAGAACACCTGCAGCCTCTCTGCCCTCCCCCTTTCCCTCTCTTACTGGCTTTCTCTCTTTCTGTGTCTCGAAAAGAAACTCTTGTGGTCTCTGGCTTTCTGCCTGTTTCATGCGCTGACACACACTCAAACTGCTCGCGTGAGAGCCAGCTACTCTCCAGGGACGGTGCTTGTGTTTATGTGTCCGTGCAAGCATGTGTGTTTGGGTGTGCTGAGAGAGAGAGAGAGAGAGAGAGAGAGAGAGAGAGAAAGAAAGAAGAGAAAGAGAGAGCAGCAGTGAGTTTTAGTGTGTAAATTTCTCTACCACTTCTAAAGACAAAGTTTATTGCCTCCTACTACTGAACGCCTGACCTGAGATAACACACTGCATCAACAGGGTTCTGTGAGACAAGGCTATGTGCCAAAGGCCATGCAGAAAGTTCACAGGCAAAAAGGTGTGGGCCTATTCAGGCTACTTGAAAGTAAGTGTCCTCATATGATCAAATGATCCAATTTTAGAGAATACACAAACATAGACTTAGAAACATAGAAAAAGTCTTCCAGTCACTACAATGGCCTGAAAGGACACAAAAACAGTGAATGTCTGAGATCTTTATCCTCTGATTAATCTAGTTTTTTATCATGTAGTAAAAGCATTCTACTTTGGTGTCACTATTATTTCTTAGTTCAGGTCTTTAGGTTATATCATTTTTAAAGATTACACCTAGGCCCTCCAAACATGTCAAAACAGAATGGGCTATCTTTAATGTAGAGTGGTGAATGAAGCGATTTTTTTCAAAAAAGTCTAGTAGAAGTGCATTACAAGTACTTTTACTGCAAGTACTGTGTCATTCAGCAACATGTCTTGGTCTGCAATGTCTTCTTTAGCTTCTGCACAGAGCAGGGTCACTTATGACCAAAATAACTCAACAAGTGCCCCCATTTTAAAAACTTAAAAAGGAAGTTGTAATCTGATCTGACAGATCTATTTACATAGATTTCTTTCTGTAGTTTTATCAGTTTTTGAACATTTTATGAGGCTTTTAAGGCTTTCCTGTACAATATTTGTCTTAACAAATGATGTGTAGCTTGTTTCTGTTATGTTTTGTAGGTAAATGTAGCATATTGTATGCAGCTTGGTAACACATGAACCCTACTACAAAAGATTAACCTACCATGTCATGTAATAGGATGAGGTGCTTTAACAAACAGAATACTAAAGTTATTTGTCATATGTATGCATTCCTGACATCCTGCTAATGTGGATTTGAGTAATCTGCTCTCATAAGGTGTGTCTAAGACCTCATAATGTGTGTCCAAAACGCACTGGATTTCATTCACAGCTATACTTAGCTGTGTCCACTTGATATATTCACTCAAGACCCGTTGTGAATGGGGTCTATATGCGCTACACTAAAACAGAAACCAACTTGCTACTTTATAATTAATACACACATTTTAATTCCATGCACTGTCCACTTTATAGCTCTGCCTACCTTAAAGGTCAACTAAATCTGTGTAAGTTTAGACTGTAAGCCATGTACACAATTTGTCAGCCACTTTCTGCCCACTTCAGTGCAGCTACATTTTTAACCATAAGCCAAAACATTTGACCAGATATTATTAAGCTGGTGGACCATTCCCAGCATGGGATTTTTAAAGACATGGTAGTGGAATGGTTGTTGTTGCTGTAGTTTTGTGTGTGTGTGAGAAAGTGACTATTAGTCATTGTGAAACACAACAGAGCACACAGTGAAACACAACCTGTGCTTTTCACCCATACACACAGCCTGCAGCAAGGGGGCAGCTACGTCCAGCACCTAGGGAGCAGTGATAGGGACAGTACCTTGTTCAAGGGTTTTGAACCCCTAACAATCTGATCCTGAGGCCAAGTCCCACAAGGCCACAAGGCCACTGCTGCCCAAATGGATTTACTTTTATTTAAAGAAAACAAATTATTCTGAGTACTTTGCATTATTTTGCAGTTATGAAAGTACAAAGAAATTACATGAAACCTTCAATACAACCTAGTTTATGTGGTATCTCTTTTAGCAGTCTCAGTATTTTATTTTTTTTTTTTTAGAACTCATGTCCAACCCCTTCTCCCACCCTCTGTTCAATTATTCCACACCTGCTAAATTGTGAGCTTGCCTCACAAACAGCTGGAGCTGTCCAAATGTGATTTCCAGCTTTGCAGTGTAACCCATGCCAGGGTCATTCAAGGTTTTTTATGATTATTATTCTGTGTCATTATCTCTCTCTCTCTCTCTCTCTCTCTCTCTCTCTCTCTCTCTCTCTCTTTCTCTCTCTCTCTCTCTCTCTCTTTGTCTCTCCCTCTCCCTCTGATTGAAAGCAGGCAAGACTGCCAGCGGCCTGTTTGGCCTCATTTCTGCCACCACTTTCCCCTGCTCGCTCAGGGCCTGTGGCATGGCCCCAAACACATGGTTTTAATGGAGTGATGGACTGAACGAGGATGTGTCTTAACACTTTACACTCCACTACAGCATTCATATTTCTCGTGAATAATAAAGTTAAAGCTTGCTGTAAAATCTAATATGAACAATATATAAATACAGCCAATCAGATAAGGCAAATGTCACAAACAAATACTGGAAACATATATACCCATCAGTTAAAATTGTATGTCTAAATTATCATACATTTGTGCACAGTAGATTGTTATCATACACTTGTGCACAGTAGAAGGGACTACATTTATATAGAACATTGCATATTTCTGTGAATTTGATTTTTAGCTGAAGTAATACTACTATTATTGTTTATTTATGCATATATACATATGTTTCTAAATATGTCTTGAAAACTTCATTCAAGCCCCTCAACCACACCCACTTATTTTACACTGTGCACAATTATTAGTCAAGTGTGTATTTTGACCATATATTTTCCAACTCCAAGCTGTACAAACATGAATACTAATTAGGTATTTAGGCAGATCAGGTGATGTGTATTTGGGTAATGAGGGAGGGTGTGGCCTACGGATATCAACACCCAACCTGAAGGTGTGCATAATTATTAGGCAGCTTCTTTTCCTCATGTGAAATGGGCAAAAAAAAGGATATAACTACAAAATGTAAAAACTTGTAAAACTTGTATAAAGTCTTTCAGAGGGATGCAGCACTCTTGAAATTGCTAAGCTATTAGGGTGGGATTACAGAACCATCAAATGATTTGTTGCAAATAGTCAATGTCGCAAGAAATGCTAAAAACATAAAAAAATATGTAAATCAACTGTTAACAGCTAACAGTTGAAGCTACCAGGAACCCACTATCCTCCATTGCTGTCATATTTCAGAACTGCAACCTACCTGGAGTGTCCAAAAAAACAAAGTGTTCAGTGCTCAGAGACATGGCCATGGTAAAGAGGCCTGAAACCTGACCACCACTAAACAAGACACATAAGTTGAAACATCAAGACTGGGCCAAGAAATATCTCAAGATCTTTTTCAAAGGTTTTATGGGCTGATGAGATGTGAGTGACTCTTGGCAGACCAGATGGATGGGCTTGTGACTGGATTAGTAATGGACACAGAGCTCCACTTCCACTCAGAAGCCAGCAAGATAGAGTACTAGTGTGGCCTGGTATTATTGATACCTGTGTGCCATATTTTGATGGTGTAGCCTCTCTGAACAGTCCCAAAACCCCTAGCCATGAATGACTTATGGTCCATAGTGCTGACTTTTCCATTGCGCATCTTTGTACCATTAGACAAAAACACGGGAAGTGCAAGAGAGCAAGGCAGAGGGGGTGAATAAAAAGGTGTATGGTTTTCATTAGTCCATTGCCAAAGTGCAATTACTCAACAATCACACACATACACCCAGACATGTGTCGGCTCAAAACACAAGACTGACCACTAGCAGTAGACCTGAATGGGCTGAATGGCTGAGTTATATGAAACATTTTCAGACTAAGTAGGCAGAAGCTCAAGGGAGTTTTATAAAGACTAGTTGAGCTGTAGCGCTGTTAGCCAGGCGAGATGTTATCACTCTTGCTGATTCTGCAGCTTCATCACAGCCTTCACTGCACTTTTTTGCGCACACTACACTACAGTACACCATACACACGCACGCACACACACACACACACACACACACACACACACACACACACACACACGCACACACACACACACACAGATATGATGTCTGCAATTCATCCATGGAATTACTTTACACGCTCCTCCCCACTACTTCATGTGAGGCTAAGAAAGCCTTTATCTTAGACCACAGGCCCATAGGTCCAAATTACAGCAGCGAATAACCTGTTCATAAAGCCATGATGGCAAGAAATCTTGAGCCGTTTTTCGGTATTCCATATTCACTCTAGGTTTATCTAATATATTAAATTCAATTCAATTCAATGTATTCTTGTATAGCACCTTTTAAAACACAGTTGCCCCAAGGCACTTTACATTGGTGGTAGATGGTGGAACAGGTTACAGTAAGACTACGAAGGAGAGGAACCAAAAACTCCACTGTGTGGAGAAAAAAAACCTCTGAGGGTCCAAGGTCAACCGGCTACCCAACCCCCTTGGGTATACTAACAGTACAAAGTTGGTTTGGTTTTAAACTCCAGGATCAGTAAGGAGTCCCAAGTTGCTTCCAGGTACTGATGAGCCGCCAGGGTACCTTGGTGCATCAGATGCATCGCACAGACCAGATGGTAGTTCGGCATTCGACTCAGGTGATATAATATAATCCTTTGTTATTCTTAAGAGACTAAAGCATCAGGTCAAGTCATCTTGACTCACATGAACCCAAAAATTTATCATATGAACTAGATGTTCTCAAAGAAAGGTTACATATGAACCACAAAACTATGCAAAAGAGGTTTTTTGCATCTCAGTGTTTTTGTGTCGATAAAGCCTGCACTGAACAAAGCTGCAGTCACAGCAACCATTAATACATTTTAACTAGAAAAGGATCAATTGGCTTTTAATTGAATGTTAATGCTAAAATGTAAACAATTTGCATTTGGTAGCAGGTAATTATTTCTTTTCCTGTCAAGGTCATCTAGGTTTTCTACCTAGGAAATTTCTGAGCAATTCTAAATAAAGAGGCTGACACCAATTCTAGATTTACACCTACAAATCGTGTCCTACAAATCGCCAACATTACAATTGTATTCACTTGAGTTTTGCTTTACATTTTTTCCAGCTTAATTGTGCATATCACCAAGAAAGAGCTTTTGCAGCATGATTTTGCATACCCAGAACATGCAGCAAGGGACAACAGGTACTGTTTTCCTAAGTATAAATACAGGAAATACCTGTTGGACCTTAAGGGTTAAAGGTTGTCTAGTGGTAGGGTTCTTGCCTATGGACCTATGGATCAAGGGGTCCAAGGTTTGAGTCCCACCTCTAGCACTACCACCACTGGGCCCCTGAGCAAGACCCTTAACCCTGAATTGCTCCAGGGGGACTGTCCCTGTAATTAGGACATGGAAGTCGCTCTGGATAAGAGCGTCTGCTAAATGCCACAAATGTAAATGTATTCAGCACAAATCATCCTTTAAAACACAGAGTAAGATCCTAAGATGACAAGGCAGGAAATTGCTAACTGGATGAATGAAGCTACTTTATATTGCAATGTTGTTCAAGCTAATTAGAGACAACCAACAATACTGCCTGTAGAAAAGTGCCACAGAGATGTTAGTTTAAGTTTTAGTGTACATGTTTCATGTTTTAGTTATAAAGCTTTTTTCAGTATCAGTCAGATATTATACAGTTATGTAGTTCATGCTGTGTTGCTTCATTGGTTATAACAGCACAGTACTTAAGTCTATGTTCCGACCCTTATAGTGAAGAATTATGAACTGTAAAGGTTTTAGCCATAGCTTCTAGATGCATTGCTATGAGCTGTGGGAATGACTTAAGTTATTGCATTTTTCACCTAAAGCGGCTCAGAAAAAGGAAGATATCTATGCCCACTTTGTTATTATGTGTGTATTATGTGTGCATGTGTGGGTGTGTGCATGCGTGTGTGTGTTTGTGTGTTAGTAGGACAAAACAAAACAAAGATTTCTTCAGTGAAGGCCAGGCCAGTCAGTGGTTCCATATTTAGAAGCATGAAACCTGTTTCCAACTTAGCAACCATATACAAACCAAATACAAATAAAGGCAGCCGCAACAGTCAAACCATTTAAATCAAATCAGCATTCTCTTAAACAATATTCTTGGTCTAACAGGCCTGATCTGATTGAGTCGACTAACACTGAATGCATAAATATATTTTTACAGCTGTAATCTGTGAGCATGGGTGTTAAGCTAGCAATGAAACAAATGATACAGACTATTCCAGGCTTCAAATTAAGATGACAAATCGGGTTGATTCTCAGACTGGGTTTGTTTGCAGGTGACTCATTGTAAGTCATACAGTTTAAGGAGGTAAAGAGGAGGTCTTACAATGAAAAACCTTATTGGGAGGAGCTCTTTGGCATCATGCCACTCAGGCACAAACAAAGTGCCCCTCTTTTCTTCCCCTGCAATGCTTTTCCCCCCACCTTTCCCAGTCCATCTCTTTTCTATCAGCAAGGCCTGGGGCAATGTTCAACCCTAAACCCTCACTGGATGCCAGGATTAGTCTCATTTTGAGCAGCTCCCCTGTGGCTCTGGCCCTCTAAGTGACTCTACACCACTGGCACACTGCCGTCTCTCACCAAACCGAGTGTGTGCGTGTGTGTGTGTGTGTGAGTTCTCTTACATTTTCAAGACAAAATGGGTCTGAATGAGCCATCTCTAATGCAAAAACCATCTCTTATGAGGGCTAATGCTATCCTTTAAATTTTATTTGGGGTATGGGGATTATAACATATGCATAAGCATTTGTATTGTATTATTAAAGCAAAACGTAAATGTCTAGGAACAACCTATGCAAAAAATCACAAAATATAACACTGTCTGATATTTTTTGAATGTTTGGAATGAAATATCTTTGTATCAACACAATGAGCACACACACACACACATGCACACAGACATATTTGTAAAGATGAGTATCCCCTCAGGGTGATGGAAGCATATATATTTCACCATTATGGGGACATTTGGTTGGTCCTACTATTGAAGGGTAATGCTTTTAGTTACTGTGCTAAAAACAGCATTCATTTGGAAACAATCCATAAAGTCAGGAATATGAACTTGACAGCATCTGCAACAATATACTTCCCCTCTCCACATCAGCCTATGCACTATCCTGTTACCTCTGAAAGGATACTGCATAAAGTGTAATTCTCTGAGGCAATAAACTTGGACAAGCCATGAAAGGCAAGCCCTGTGCACAGGCCTGAAAAAAGAAGCTGATGACAGTGTGCAACCAAAGATTGTGAAGTTTCAGTGACATGACCAGCGAATGAAATAAAACATGTTTTAACCCTGCTGCTGTAACTCATATCAGACATTAATCAGTATTGAGACCATTCATATATTATATGCAGCTCAGTGCTCAACATCCAGCAGCTGGTTACTCACACTGCTTAAAGAGTAGATGGGGGTAGTAGCTAGTTGCTGTATGTTTCTCAGTTACATGTACTGAAGTGAATTTATGTGAATGAGTATTTTCTTTTGGTAATGCTTCTAGTTAGTAAATTTTAATCATTTTTATTCTTTTAAGTTTTAATCAATCAGCAGCATACAGAGCTGTGAAAATTATTTACCCCGTTCTATTTCATCTCCAAAATAAATTATAACACATAAGACAACATGAGTAATCTCAATACACAGTTTGCAGATGACCCTGTCATTGATTAAAGGATAAAACCTACTATTAATTGTACCACCTATGTGAAAAAGTAATTGCCACTATGCTTATGGTTGTGATGCTCTGAACAGGAACAACATGCCTTTGAAGGTTTCTGGTAACAGTAGGTCAATATTTAGCATTGCAGTGGGAACATTTTGGCA
The DNA here is from genome assembly GCA_017165825.1 of Hepsetus odoe. Taxonomy (NCBI): domain Eukaryota; kingdom Metazoa; phylum Chordata; class Actinopteri; order Characiformes; family Hepsetidae; genus Hepsetus; species Hepsetus odoe. The sequence goes on along the minus strand of CM029374.1, from coordinate 9,693,526 downwards.
CTCTCTCCTCTAGAAAATTGCTTTAATTCAGTCATATTGAGGATTTATATTTAAAATAACAAATTCTTAGTTTTTTCAGACAGAAAGGTGGATCTGTTCTTTGATTGTTTTCCTGATACATAACCCAATTGCACTTAAGGTTTAGACCACAGACTAATGTCCAGATATTGTCCATTAGTACTTTCTGGTAGAGAGCTTTATTCTTCCATTCCTCATTTATATCACCCATGACCTGAAGCAACAAAGCATCCCCACATCAACAAGTGAGCAAAGAAATACCTGCAACTTCTGAGATGTACTTTTGTATTATTCTATGACTTTTTTTAAGAGTTGTCTACAAGCAGTCATCTTTGAGTAATTTTTAAAAGGCCAGTCATTCCTTGGCAAATAAATTTTTTTATTCATTTGAAGACAATGGCTCTCATGGGGGGTCTGCTGTATTCCCAGCATTTGAAAGATTTGATTTGGAATCCTTTCCTAACTGGTATATTTCAAGACCAATTGATCTTCTTGGCCTTTTTTAGATAAAAGAATAGTGTGCTGATCTTATAGGAGACTTAATGTTGTTAGAAAGGTTGTAGTTGGTGTTTTGATTTAACAGGGATGGCAGCAATCAATCTTGGCTGTGGCTAATTTAATTTTACCCTGCATCCAATAAAATGGTTCATCAGTTGATTATTTACCATAGTCTTTTAGAGGTTATTTAGCATATTCTTTTAGAAGTAATTGATTTAACTCTTCAGTTTAGGTGCAAAGAGAATCTATATCTGTTCTTTACTCTGCTTTTCTCTTTTAAACATGTCCCAATCTTGGTGCTGTTGCTTTATTCGTCTTGGTGTTGCTTTATTATCAGATTTGTGAAGAACTTGATCTAACAAAGCTGAAAAAATACCATATATAATTACAATAAGGATTAAACAATGGAACTCAACACTGGAGCAATTTTGAACATTCTAGTTGTTTTTCAGTAACTATTTTTTTTTCTTCAGTAACAGATTTTTTTAAACAATAGTAATGTGCGCTGTATGCAAATGGTTACACAGTAATGGTTACAAAGCATCACAGTGCATCACACCCCCTCCCAGCTGTGTTAATCCCTTTTTTTTAACTATGAAGCTTGTGACTGTGGTTTATCATAAGACAATGTGACATGTGGGTTTGTGCTCTTGTTGAGAGCTGCCTGTGCAAGCCCAACAACTCTTACAATAATCAACTATTGTGTTTCCTCCACATGGCAAGGCTGAATGTAAGGACACAGCCATGTAGTCCCACATTGTCTATCACTTGATGCCAGTCATTAGGCCTGGCCCTCTCTCATGTGACCTGCTCGACATGCTGGGAGCTGACTATGGCATTCTGCATGATTGGACAATAAAGCGAGTCATTGTTCTGCTACACAACCAAGTCCCCCAATCCAGCCCCAGACCTGTTCATACTGACCAGGCCTTTTAGCCAGTCCCCTGTATTCATGTGTCTTCACAAGTAAGCCTATTTAGCTTTGTAAAATGGCTCCTCAACTTATCTTTATTTACCAGTTGAACACACATTCGTACACGCAGATTATGCAGCCAAACCTTCTCCTCAAAAAAAGTGTTTATAAAGTTTAGTAACATGTAGCTGTTCTTATGAAAAAGGACATATTGCATGTCCATGTAAGTTACAGGCTTCACAACCTGAGTCATCCTTTGAATTTGTAGTACACATGAAGAGACTCCATTAATTGAGGACTGAACTAAACACTGAACATGAATAGCTTGTTTTCTGTCAATCTTGTAGCTCACAAAGCCCTTTTTGACATGGTTGAGAACAAAAGCTTGCTCCTCTCCTGTCTCCTCCTGCTTTATAGCCTTTATACAACAATTTTATCCCATCTGGATTCCAGTCTAATACATATTACATAACATTCTATTTCCAAGGTTTTCTTGACTGCCTAAACATGCTTTGGTTTAATGAACATAGTCACCTTCTCAGCACAGAGAAGTTTCTTCTTACAGATGAGTAAACATTTACTCTTTGCTTTTACTTCAAGTCAGATTTCACCTGTTTTGCCTTTGTGGCCTTGTGGTGTTTTTTAAAGATTTCGTTTAGGCTAAGGGTAGCTTATATAGTCTCAGCCTTAGCCACTGTACTGCAAGACAGCCATTCTTCTTCTACTTTCGGGTGCTCCTGTTAGGGGTCGCCACAGTGGATCAACCATTTCCATTTCTTCCTGTCCTCTACATCCTTCTTTCTCCTTTAGACCAACTGCCTGCATGTCCTCTCTCTCAGCATCCATAAACCTCCTCTTTGGTCTTCATCTTTTCTTTTTTCCTGGCAACTCCATCTTCAACATCCTTCTCCCAAAATAATCCATGTCTCTCCTCTGTATGTCCAAACCAACACAACCTTGCTTCTCTAACATTGTTTCCAGCACATCCAACCTGAGCTGTCCCTTTAATATACTCATTTCTAATTCTGTCCATCCTCATCACACCCAAAGAAAATCTTAGCATCTTTAACTGTTACCTCCACCTCTGCTGCCATCTTTTTGTCAGCACCATTGTCTCCAAACCATATAGCATATCTGGTCTCACTACCTTCATATAAGCTTCCCTTTCACTACTGCTGGTATCCATCTGTCACAGATCACTCCTGCCACTCTTCTCCACCCATTCCAACCTGCCTGCACTTTCTTCTTAACCTCTCTTCCACACTTGCTGTTACTCTGAACTGATCATAAATAGTTAAATTCCTTTGTCACCTCTTCTCCCTGCATCCTTTCCACTCCACTTTCCTCCCTATCATTCACACTCATGTATTCTGCATTTGTCCTACTCGCTTTCATTCCTCTCCTCTCTAAAACATATCTGCACATCTCCTATACCACTCTGACATGCTTCTCTGCCACACCTGACTTCCTCATACAAAACCAAAACTACTCCACTCCTCAGACTTCCACTCATTCATATTGTGTTAAAAATCTGGTCAGAAACTCTAATGCAATCTCTCCTAAACACCTCTATGCTTCCATAGATATGTCATCTGGACCAACAGCCATTCCATTCTTCATCCTCTTCATCACTGCTCCTACTTCCAACTTGCTTATTCACTGCACTTCCTGGTTCACTATCCTCACATCATATACCTTACCTTAGCCTTCGCCACTGCTTTCTTTGACCTGCACTTCATTCCTGTCTATTTTCTTCCTCTCTCTGACTATTCCACTTCTTTTTCAATAGCTTCTTCTTCTGTATGCACTTCATTTACATTTACTGCATTTAGCAGATGCTCTTATCCAGAGCAATTTCCATGTCCTAATTACAAGGACAGTCCCTCTAGAGCAACTCAGGGTTAAGGGTCTTGCTCAGGTGGTAGACCCAGTGGTGGTAGTGCTAGAGGTGGGATTCGAACCTGGCCTCTTGATCCAGAGGTCTATAGGCAAGTATCCTACCACTAGACCACATCCACTTCTGAACTTCTGGGTTCCACCACCAGGTTTCCTTATCCTCATGCTTCCTTCCATATGTCACACCAAGTACCTTTTTGGTTGTCTCCCTTATCACCTCTATCACTTAATTTGACTCACTCCACAATTCTTCTTTCTCCTCCATCTCACAAACAACTTGTGGGGCATAAACACTAACAATATTTATTATAACACTTTCAACTTCCAGTTTCAATCTCATCACCCTTTCTGACATTCCGTTCACCACCAAAATACTTTTGACGTACCCTTCTTTCAGGATAACACCTACCCCATTCCTCCTTCCATCCACACCAAGGTAAAACATTTTAAAACCACTTCCAAGATACCTAGCCTTACTACTCTTCAGTATAGTCTCTTGTCCACAAAATATCAACCTTCTTTCTCTCCTTCATATCAGATAACTTCCTCCCTTTCCTACCCTCACTTTCACTCTCCAACATTTCCTTATCTCCTACTGCCTCTGGATGTGCCTCGTCCTCCTCTTCTTCTTCTCCTTTGGCCAACATAGTCCAATTTGCACCCACACCCTGTTGGCTAACAGTACTGGTCGTGGTCATTGTTAACCTGGGCCTCGGTGTGTGTGTGCATATAGATACATATATATATTTATAGAAAAGCATAATGCTAACTGTTTTCAGTGTCATATAGCACAATTGTTAAATCAATATTGTTGATAAATTATGAAAATTGTCAACCTGTGAGCATGGATTAAGGAGCCTTGAGAGGTGCTTGTCCAGGGAGGAAACTTTAATTGGTAAACTTCTCTGGTTATTTACACAGTAATAGACTTGTCAATTAAGATTTTAAAACAAATGGAATAATAAATAGAAATGGCGTGAGCTAATTTTAGGTGCGTTAAAAATTTCTATCAATACCTGTTAATGAAAAGCCAAAATGTGAAAGTGAAAACCCTTGTCATTGCAAGGTCACGGCACAGCACACATGAACCACAATGAAATTTTACCTCTGCATTTAACCCATGCACTCAAACACCATGCAGCAGTGGGCAGCTATTGAAAGTGCCCAGGGACAGTACCTTGCTCAAGGGTACCTCAGGACAACCTACTGGTGAGGGAATTGAACCCACAATCTTCCGATGCAGGGGCAACTCCCTAACCACTAGGCCACAGCTGCCTATGTCTATGAGCTATGAAGTGCCACCTGAAAGTTATTGGAAACTTCAGTTAATGTGCATGCTTTTTTCATTTATATATTTAATTGTTCCTGAAGTCTGACCCTCTCCTGAATATGAAGGTAAATGAACTATTTGTTTTTTATGAAACACAGTACAGCACACAGTGAAACACAACAAAAAATATTCCCTGCATTTAATCCATATACTACATGCACCAAGGGGAAGTCAATCCAGTGCCCAGACAGCAGTAATGAGGACAGACAGGACAACCTACTGATCTGGGATTTGAACCCACAACCTTCTGATATGGGGGGTTATTCCCTAACCACTTAGCCACCACTGCCTCAAGCCTCAATCTATTCAACTCTCTAGTTTGTCATCATGTACACCAATATCCGTTCACTTTTGCTTCATGTATGAAAAGAGCAAATTCAGAGAAAAATAAATTGCATACTGCAGAGCAGTTTGCCTAAAAACACATATTTGATTCAACTGTTAATTAGCCAAACCCCCACAGGCTGTATTTTTTGTGTTAGAGGTGGAAAAAAGCTGATCTTATCAACCTAATTTACATTCCAAAAATCACACATTTCTTATACTTTCATATGTGTCTATTTGTTGTATCTAGCACAGAGTACAAGAGACAGGGCAAGGAAAAACTCCCATCCTTTTCTGGTCCACACTGGATAACAAGAGAGAAAGCAGTGACATTACAAACAATATGTCTGATATTATGAGTGAAGCAGACTAAAATGATTGCCATGATTGCCAGTAGAGTCTATGAGTAAAATAATTGAGGTCTATTAGTCAGTAGTTAATAACTGTTTAAAAGTTTAAATCTAATAGTGGCAGCTACAGAGACATCAGCATATTACAACCTATGTTGCTACTGAGGCATCAGCATATTACAGGTGATTTTATTGCTTTCATGAGGGAAAGGGCTGTAAAAATACAGTAGGTTTTCAAAAATTAGAAATAATTATTTACATTAATGGGTTTCACTGGAACCCCTTCCCAATGGGTTGCTCTGAGGTACCCTTGAGCAAGGTGCCGTCCCCGTCCCACTCCTCCCTGCGATGGGCTGGCGACCTGTCCAGCGTGCGTCCCCCGTCCTCGCCCTGTGTGCGCTGGGTTGGACACCAGCACTCCCCCGCGACCCCATTTGGGACAAGCGGCAGAAAATGGATGGATGGGTTTCACTGGTCACTGATGAGACTTTGCACAACACTCACTTTGGAGTACTTTAGAGTGTGCCTCTAAAAAATCTTTGTTTGCAGGGTGATGTCACGGGATTTTGGTCACTCTGACCCCAAACGTGAATAGGCAAAATGGAGTGGTAGGGCTAAATGGTAGGGGCAATGGAGTGCACATTTTATAGAGAGTTTCTGATGTTTATTCTTTGTAGATCAATAACTTGTCTTTAACACTGAAAAAAACAAAACAAAAAAAACAAAAAAAAACTGGAACTAAATAAAGATTCTATTAAACATACCACCCAAACCTAACCCTATCCTTAACATTTACTTAACGTAATTCTACTGCTTTATAGTACTGTTTATAGTGCTGTCTTTTTGGGGAATCCAGGCCGCACATCCTGCATGTTATTGGCAGCTCATTATTGTTTCCATGTAAAAGAAGTAGGAGCCTAGAGACCCAGGCCAAATCTCTGACTCAGGGCACCAAGTAGTTCCAGGGGTCAAAGGTCATCCAGACAAGACTATTTGGGCTATACAAGCATTTTGTAGCTGGTATACCTACCGGGTGGGGCAGCGTCTTTCTGAAGTTTAACTAACCTAAAATACTTTGGTTTAAAGGTTGATTTATGTGGTACTGAATGTACCAGAATGTTGAGGCATTTTGAAGGCTAGGTCTAGCTTTTGTGGCCTCATAAGTGGTTTACACATTTACACACATGCCTTTTGGTTAGTGGAAGTATATGCAGTCTTAAAAAGCCCAATCCACCCAGATGAATGCTAGGCATAGCAATCATCACATTTGGCACAAAACAAGTGAAATGAGATGTTCGTCACCTTCGCACATCTACAGCTGTCTTCAGTCCTTTCTCTTTAGCCTTGCCTTTACTGGCAGAAGCTGATGCAGCTGTGTGTTTGCTTCACAAAAAAAAACCCCACAGAGCTTGCAGATTGAGAGGATGTGCACCTGTGAACTCATCCTTTGCTTTGACCAAAACCACAGACCACAAGGCCACTCAAAACCTCCTTCAGCAACATCGAGGTGCATCACAGTTCACGTCATAAACAATATCTTTCTTCCACTTGAAAGTGCACTGTGAAGTAGTTTGAATTAGATCGCCTGTTGGCCTGGGAAACAAAGCATTAAGCTATGATTAGCAATGCTTTCACAAGGTCTAGGTACTTACACTTACAAACCTGTACTAGCTTCCTCTTTCATCTTAAGAGTCCTTCTTTTATAGAACAGAGTCAAAAAGATATGACATGAACTTTGGCCTAGAGTCAGTGATACTAACAATAGACCTATGTTTTTTACACGAGTACTAAACTGAGGGCACAAGAAATCTTTTACCAAGAATTACAGTCATGTATACATTCCAATCAACATTCAATAATAACAGTCATTTGACTTACTGTACACAAATTAAAAGAAAGAGCATAAAAAATTTCCACCAGTCAGGAAAGTGACAACCCTTGTCATTGCGAGGTCACAGCACTGCACACCATGAACCACAACAAAATTGGACCTCTGCTTTTAACCCATGCACACAAACACCGTACAGTAGTGGGCAGCTATTGAAAGCACCCGGGGAGCAGTGATGGGGATGGTATGTTGCTCAGGAGTACCTACTTGCGAGGGAATCGAACCCCCAATCTTCTGATGGGGGGCCAACACCCTAACCACTAGGCCACCGCTGCCCCAAGTGCAACAACGGAAAACAATTAAAAACCAAAATTAAAACCCATACTTCAATTTTGAACTTATTTTTGTTTATGGTATTAAGTTCTGCTTAAGTTCATTTCTGATTCAATTCTTAAATTGAACTTTTGTTTTTGCTTGTGATATGTAGGTATAGCTAAAATTTCCCTTGGATTGGGTTTACAGGGGTTGGTTTGCAGACCTAACATACCAGATTAACCAAAAAAGCACCTGGGGAGCAGTAACGAGGACAGTACCTTGCTCAAGGGTACTTCAGGGCAACCTACTGGTGAGGGAATCTAACCCACAGTCTTCTGATCTGGGGACAACTCCCTAACCACTAGGCCATCACTGCCTATTGGACTAATTACTATTTGTCATTGTGAAGCACAGCACACAGTAAGCTACAACAAAATGCTTCCTCTGCATTTCAGCCCCCCACACACACTTGAAGCAGGGGGCAGCTATTTAAAGCACCCAAAAGCAGTGATGGGGACGGTACCTTGCTCAAGGGTAACACCTCATTAAATATTCAGTTCTTTATTAAGAAATGTTCACATATGAATGTTTAATCTTGTTTTTATTTATCTGTGGAAATGAAAGTGATTTAATTGCAGTAAACAACAAACATTAACCTTGATTTATTTATTAAAGCAAAGAAGCAACAAAATGTGTATTTTAACTGAAGAAAAAGCACCCTACTCCCTAATAGCTAGTGTTACCCCCTTTGGCTGAAATAATCACAGTGAGATGCTTCTGTATCCATCTACCAGTTTCTGACATCTGCCTGAGGATAGTTTGCCCCACTCCTCAATGCAGAATTATTAAAGATGTGAGATGTTAGTGGGGTTTCTTGCATGCAGAGCTTGTTTCAAGTCACCCCATAGCATGTCAATGGGATTAAGATCTGGGCTTTGACTCGACCACTCCAGGACTCTCAATTTCTTAGTTTTCAGCAAGTCCTTGGTGGATTTACGGGTATGTTTTGGTTCATTGTTGTGTTGCAGGGTCCAATTCCACTCCAGCTTTAAAGTTCTTACAGATGGTCTCACCTGTTCCTCAAGCACCCTCTCATACATGGTCGAATTCATGGGGGATTCTATGATGATGAGCTGGCCAGGTCCTGCTTCAGCAAAGCATCCCCAAACCATGACACTTCCACCTTCATGCTTCACAGTTGGTTCTTTTCCTGGAATACTGTATTTGGTTTTATGCCAGACATGTCCTCTGTTCTGGTGTCCAAATAATTAAATTTTAGACTCATCTGTCCAAATAACATTATTCCAGAAGTCCTGGTCTTTGTCTACGTTCGCTCTGGCAAACTTCAGTCTGGCCTTGATGCTTCTCTTAGAGAGCAATGGTGTCCACCTTGCACACCCCCCCTGCAAGTTAAAGTTGTGCAGTCTCTTTTTTATTGTAGAGGCATGCACTTTCACATCAACAGTAGCAAAAGCCTGCTGTAGGTCCTGTGATGATATTTTAGGGTTTTTGGAGACTTCTTTTAGCATCTTGCGGTCCGCTCTTGGGGTGAACTTGCTTGGACGGCCAGACTTGGGCATGTTGGAAGTTGTTTTGGAAGTCCTCCACTTTTAAACTATTTTCCAGACAGTGAAATGGCTGATTGCAAATTCTTTTGACATCTTTTTAAAACCCTTACCAGTCTTATAAGCTGCTAAAATCTTCTTTCTGAAGGTCTCTGAAGGACAGCTTTTTTGATCTCGTCATGGTGTTCACTCTCACCTCAGCATATCCACATGTCCTCCATATGTCCTCTAAATATCCATGACAATATCAATGTCCAAGAATGTTACAAAAACGCACAGGCTGACTGTATGTGTATGTCATATTGAAAACACTGCATTAAAGAACTGTCTAAAGATACATGAGGTAGGATTATGAGCTGAGGTAGGCCTGCTTTCATTTTGTCATTGTGGATATTGAATACAAGAGAAAAAAATGTAAGTATGAGACAAAACAAAATGTGCTAAACTACAAAATGCCTGGAAACCTTTTGTATACATTGTACAAACTGGCCTCATGTGGCTCAAACATAAGGGAGCTGTCAACAAGAAACATGATTTCTAATGCTGTGCAGTGTACGACATGCTTTAGAGTCCCATGTGACCATGTGCAGCATGTGTCCTCAAGCGACACCTAAGCAATCAAGCAACTGATATAGGCAGCAGATGAAGATTTATCAAGCACAGTGGACTGAACAGCAGGTTGAGGTGTACCATGTGTTATTTGCATTAACTACAGTAAATTATACTGTACTGCTTATCACATGAAGAGAAACATCATGGCAGCTGTTTTTTGTCTCTGGCTTTGACAGTAGCGTAGCCGTTAGGTGTTTTCTTTCTTTTTTTCTTTCTTTTTTTTTTTTTGTCTGACTCATATCGAATCGTTTATGGAACATTGGTTACTGAAAGTGTTTGTCTACTCAAGAAGATGTCATTTATTTTAACAGGGAGCTGTAACCCATTAATCCCTCTTCTGCCTTTTGGCAAACACTAAGACAAACATGACAGTCTGTGGGTTTTCTTAGCTATTAAAGCAGAGGTGCACTGAAGCATAAAGCTTAATATGTTAGATAAGGGTGGTTGAGTGAACATAACACCTGTTTATGCTTTCACTGAGGTGGTGTGTGAGGTGGGTACAGAGAGTGTAGGTGCATTTGAAAGTCAAAGGATCCTCACACCATGTGAAAAATTCTACCATGGCAAGTTATAATGAAAATCATCTGCGATCATGGATTGGGTCAATTAAGTTCAATACCCAAATGTTATTTCAATATATTGCTATTCAGCTTTTTATATTGCTATTCAGCTTTTTATTTTGGATTTGAAAGGTTTGAATTCCTTTAGACAAGACATATTTTAGCCTCAGAGCACTCCAGGTGGTCTGTGTTTTTGCTGGTTGACTGTGTTGAGGGCTGATTTAGACACCATCAGAGTTCCCTTGTACAAAATAGAATTATTTATTTACTGGGTTTAACTTAATGTTCTATCATTTAGGTTTACTCAGTTGGCAGATACATTTACCTTAAGTAGCTTACAAGTGAGGAAAAACATCTGGAAGAAAGTTTTTCTCCTTAATATCAGCCTATGCTCTTTGTATTTTGTGAGTCCAAAGTTAGGCTTGCAAGCTTGTACTGAGCCACACCCCTGCATGCATACTACATACACCTAAACCAACCCTTATCTTAATACTTTTGGATCTGGCAGTATAAACCATGCCCAAAGTATGTGCCCTGGGTAGTGAGTATGCCAGATGAAGGAATAGACCACTTAGTATATAAGTGAAACCTCAATGTAATACAAAAGTAATATCTACATTTGATCTAATAATGATGATATTATGATGCTGCCTAGGCATCATCTGCAAAACTGAATCTTCTCAACTGTCTGAACTGTTTCCTGGAAGGGTTGCTCCTGTCACCTGATAAAACAGCATGTTGATGCATGCCATCTGAACAGTTAGAAAACATTAAGCTCTCATTTCAAATGCACATGGACGAACCATTGTTATGCAGCGTGCTATTAGCTATTTGTCACAGTGGTGAATTTCAGTATTTCTCACTATAACTTATATTCAACCTCAACAGTAATTCTGCCTTCTTTACACAATCCTCTCATCCTCTGTCTCTGCTGTACAGCTACTACACTGTAGGGTTGCTTGTCACTGCACAAAGTAATACTTGGATGCCTAACATGTGAACAGCAAGGAAAAACATTTATGCATTAGTTATGCATTGGTTAAGTTGCTGCCAGTAAATACAGGAATATTTCTGTTAAAAAATTAAATATAGTCTCTCTTACTGAATGAATAGAAGATGTTGCTTGTCCCATGTGCTCTGGCACAGATATGTTTGTGTGGGGATGGTGTGTTCCTTACGTTCCCTACATAAACATTCAGATCCAGATACTGATGTAGCTACAGCTTCTCATACCTTAGTTAGAAATGCCTAAACCTGCTCTTTTTATTATGTAATGGTGTTTGTGGAGGACTGAGCAGTGATGGATTTGCGAAAGGTCCGTTTTTTTTTTTGTCAACTGACCACAAAATATTATTCCACAATTTATATGCATCGGTCTTGATATTAACTGCACCTTTAATCCAGTCTCAGCAACTAAATTCTACAACTGCTTCAAAGTAATTGTTTGACGTTCTATGGTTTCTAGTCTAGTCTAGTCTCCTTTTTGTTACTATGCTTTATGATGAATGGCCTTGTTTTGGTGATGCCTAGGTATATAACGCAGATTTCTACAGAAAAAGTAAGCAAAAACCAATCATAATAGAGTGATTGCAGTGAATAGGGTAAATATAATATGCAGTGCAATGGCAAAGCTTGACTAATGGAATTAGGGTTTCTTTTCAGATCAGAGTTAAAAACATGCATATGTCTATATATATGTCTCTACAGAACTATAAAAACGGTGGTGATGGTCTAGTGGTAGGGTACTTGCCTCTGAACCAATAGCTCAGTAGGTCCTAGGTTCAAATCCCACCTCTAGCACTACCACCACTGGGTCCCTGAGCAAGACCCTTGCTTTGCTCCAGGGGGGACTGTACCTGTAATTAAGACATGCAAATTGCTCTGGATAAGAGTGTCTGCTAAATGCTGTTAATGTAATGTAATGAAACATGCTGGATTGGTAGGCATATGACATATTGGATTGGTACTGACTTGTTTGTGAGGTGGTGGTGGTCCAGTGGTAGAATACTTGCCTATGGACCTACGGCTCAAGAGGTCCCAGGTTCAAATCCCACCTCTGGCACTGCCACCACTGGGAACCTGAGCAAGACCCTTAACCCTGAGTTGCTCCAGGGGGGCTGTCCCTGTAATTAGGACATGTAAGTCGCTCTAGAAAAGAGCATCTGCTAAATGCTATAAATGTAAAAATGTTAATGAAAGCATCTTTAGTTAAAGAATTTTGTATACATAATAATACACCTTACAGTTAAAACATGGTAAAACATTAATTCCTTTAAAAAAAAACAGTTTTTTTATATATATTTATATAAATTGCTGTATAATGGCCATCTTCAACTAGTGAAGGAAAGAAATTAGAAAATAAATCTCCCTCCTGTTTCTTTAGTCTCCAAAATGCCCATTCGGCCTCTTCAAATGGACTTCATTTTCCCATGTTTTCCTGTCCTCCCATGGGTGCTGCTTATTTTTAAATGCTGCATTAATTTTTTTTTCTTGTAACTGCCAAAGAGGTTGGCAACCCTGCCAAAGAGGAGATGAATCAGAGTCTGGAAGAAAAGCAGATGAAAGAGGAAATTACAGCCAGTATCCCTCTTCACAACATCAAAAAGAGCCTCCTCGGCAGCAAGCAAGGCTCCTCTGGGACAGAAAAGGCTTGGAGTTAACTGGCACTCACTCTGGACAACATGCATCTCTCTGGACATCAAAGAGTACGGACCCCCAGAGTACAACACAATACCAGAGGAAGTGTGCAGACACCATGCCTTTATGACCAACAGACACATATTCAGCACAAAGATTCATGTATATTGATGGTTAATGAACACTGAACACTGATGCTATGCTCTGTTTAATAATAACACCAAACACTAATTGTTAAATAAAATTCATATATACAGTACTGTGCAAAAGTTTTAGGCAGGCGTGAAAAAATGCTATAAACAAAGAATGCTTTCAAAAATGGAAGTGTTAATCATTTATTTTCATCAATCAACAAAATGCAGTGAATGAACAAAAGAGAAATCTAAATCAAATCAATATTTGGTGTGATCACCCTTTGCCTTCAAAGCAGCATCAATTCTTGTAGGTACACTTGCACACAGTTTTTGAAGGAACTCAGCTGGAACTCACTGTATTTAAACAGTACTGTGCAAAAGTTTTAGGCAGGTGTGAAAAAATGCTGTAAACAAAGAATGCTTTCAGAAATATAAATAATGATTGTTTATTTTTATCAATTTACAAAATGCAAAGTGAGCGAACCAAAGAAAAATCTAAATCAAATCAATATTTGGTGTTACTAACTTTTGCCTTCAAACCAGCATCAATTCTTATAGGTACACTTGCACAAAGTCAGGGATTTTGTAGGATTATAGTCAAGTGCATGATCAACCAATTTTACTAAACAGGTGCTAATGATCATCAATGTCATACATAGGTTGAAACACAGTCAGGTTTAGAACAACCTACTAGCCGAGTTCCTTCAAAAACTGTGTGCAAGTGTACCTAGAAGAATTGATGCTGTTTTGAAGGCAAAGGGTGGTGACATCAAATAATGATTTGATTTAGATTTCTCTTTTGTTCAGTCAGTCAGTCATTTTCTGGGCCACTTGTCCTAATTAGGGTCGCGAGGGGGGGTGCTGGAGTCCATCCCAGCTCACACAGGGTGAAGGATGGGGATACCCTGGACAGGTCACCAGCCTATCACAGGGAGGAGTGAACTGATGGGGACGGCACCTTTCTCAAGGGTACCTCAGGGCAATGGTTCAAACCCATAATCCTCAGATCTGGGGCCAACTCAGGGCAGGTGGTGGCCTAGTGGTTAGGGTGTTGGCCGGAGGATCGGGGGTTTGAACCCCTTCCCAATAGGTTGCCCTGAGGTACCCTTGAGCAATGTACTGTCCCTGTCACTGCTCCCTGGGTGCTTTCAATAACTGCCCACTGCTGCACGGTGTTTGAGTGTGCATGGGTCAAATACAGAGGTCCAATTTCGTTGTGGTTCATTTTCTGCTGTGCTTTGACCTTGCAATGACAAGGGTTGTCACTTTCACTTTTTGCAACACTGCCCCCTCTTTTGTTCATTCACTGCATTTTGTTGATTGAAATGATTAACACTTCCATTTTTGAAAGCATTCTTTGATCACAGCATTTTTCACACCTGCCTAAAACTTTTGCACAGTACTGTATAAATAGAAATGTAATCATATATTAGTATTAGCTGTTATTATTTGTGCTCCAGACTTGGTGATTAGGAAACAACATTGGTGCTTGAGAGTTCAGATGTTCGCAAAAGCAGATAAAGAAACCAAACAAATGAGGCAACAGTATTATTCTTGGTCATTTCTTAGAAATATTGAAATATTATGTATGTGTATTAGCAGTCATTTGAAAGTCAGTTGATGACAATCAGATGTATTTTATTTTTAGAATAAATATCTGTCAAAAATCAGATTTTTGTACATGGTTTAGTGGAAGTGTATGATGGCATGAAACAAATAGCTTTCTGAAGATCTTAGAAGAAAAAAGATGGAAAGCTTCACAAAGTCTTATCTCAAAAGAGCCTGGATTCCACCAGTCTACAGACAGCCACACAATATGTAAATAAAGGAAATTCTAGACCATTTGTTACTCTCCCAAATAATGGTAAACCCTCAATGATCACTCTAAAATATGAATCCATATGAACCAGTGTAATTTCTAAAAAACCAAAAGGAGTCCATGATCAAGAAAACACTGAACAACAAAGGCATGGATTCCAGTATAAGGACCCTATATGTGAAATATGGTTGCTATAGTATCATTTTGGAAGTGGACAACAATTTTCCATCAAATCCATTGTTGAAGAAGCACTCATTTCTTACTCACTCATTTTCTTAACTGCTTGTTGTAAGTAGGGTCACAGGCAGTGCTGGAGCTCTCACAATGTGAAAGGCAGGAAAACACTCTGGACAGGTCACTAGTTCATTACAGGGCATGCACACAGACTCACAAACACACTCAAATACCTGGGCACAATTTAGCATCTCCAATCCATCTGAAATGCATGTCTTTGGACAGAGGGAGGAAGCTCCTGGAGGAAACCCACGCAGACATGGGGAGAAAACTCCACACAGAAAGGACAACCCAATTGGCAACTGAATCCAGAACCTTCTCACTGTGAGATAACAGCGCTACCCATTGTGCCACCATGGCACACACAGATTGATAAGACAACAAACTCAAATCAGTGAATTCCAAATTAAGAATGTCAGGACAATTGTCAATGACCTGACTCTCAAAAGACAATCGTCCAGTAAACATCAACATCAACAGTAAGCACACAAGGACAGTAAAGATTTACATGCTCTTGCCACTCATAGATATGTATTATTGTATAGTTTTCCTCTTATTAACAATTAGCAAGTTAGCAATTGTTATCTCAGGGCTTTATTTGTATTCTCTTTATCTATTTTTAGGATTTGTTTCAAAATACAATGATAATTTAGTACGCAGAAATGTGGAAAATAAGAGTTTCCCATAGCATCATAAGTACATAAGCTGTTGTGATCGTACCCTCTGAACTTCTTTGGTTCCTGTGAGTTTTAATCATCATTGTTTCGTTCATGGAAATATAAGGCAGTTTCAATATATCAAATACTTCCAAAACTCTCCACTGAGTCATGCATGAGCATGAATCAGAAGTTTATGAGGATAAGTGAATGGAAAAGGGTGGGAATCTATTAAGAGGCACAGGCATTCCAGATTATCCCATCTAGTAGAGTGTTTTTAAAGTCTGCAGAAGAAAAGGAAAATGCCTCATTTCTGCCTCCTTGATGTGGTTGAATGACAAAAAGAAGCACCGGCGGATGCAATTAGACTGTCAAGGAATCTTTACTCTAATTAAAGGCAAATGTCTAATTTCCTTTGTTTTGCTCCTTGTCAGACACTCTGTCTGTAAGACAAGGTAAACCAGAGGCAAGCGCGCACCTCCCTTTAATCAAGACAAGCTGTAACACAAAACTGCTTTACAGCCTTTGTCACTGTTCCCTCTTATGGCTTCAAAAAATCATCCCAAACCATACTGCATTGGGGGTTATGTTTCACATAAGTGTTGTCTTTATAAATGAAGAGTCTTTTGTTTAACTGATGTCAGTGATTTGACATTAGGTTGTGTACATATGTGGTTGATTTCATCAGAATGTTGGTAATTCTATTATTTTTTGGGGCAGGGGGCAGCGGTGGCCTAGCATTTAGGCACTAGGCCTCATAGTCAAAATGTATGGGTTCGAGTCTCGGTAGGTAGATCTGAGGTAACCCTGAGCAAGTTACTGTCCCCAACAGTGTTCTCCAGGTGCTGGATATAGCTGTCCATTACTACAGATTTGTGTATGGGTAAAATGCAGAGAACAAAGTTCTTTATGATTCTTTGTGCTGTGTGCTCTCAATGAAAAATAGTCACTACAGTTTTTCTTCACTTTCAAATGGTTCAGAATTATTTGCAATAAAATTTTGTTATATTAAATTAGATTTTTTTTTTCTTTTTCTGAAAAGTTTCAAAGATATAAAGTTTTGTTGTGATAGTTTGTTGGAAGTAATGATGAGAATTGATACCCATAAAGGTTGTTTGGTTAATGCACTTTTTTTTGTTAAATTCCCTCAATGTTACATATGTTCTGTATTGTTCAATGATTAAAATGCAAAAAAGACTCCTCTGGAGTGATTTAATGTAAAATGATCTATTGTACAGAAACCTACCACAGTTGTTAGCTACTATTTCTGAAGCGTTTAATACCTGTAAAAACCCCTTAGAAAGTTATTAGAGGAAATGATTCTGAAATATCTGTAAATCGCACACGATATGATAATCTTTAGATAGTTGCAATAGTGAGCATAAAGTTAACATTTATCTATTTAAATCTATCAATGACAGAGTGGATATTATAAGGTGAAACAGTCCCAGAAGAAAGATTCTTTTTCCTAATTTGTCAGATTCATCCAGTTATTATCCAGCATTTCATGAAAATACTGAAAAGATTATAATAAAAAATAATTGTATAAATGATTATAAAAAAAAATTCCCATCAGACTTATCTGAATGAATGTATTAACATTTCAAAAATCTAATTATGATACTATCACAGCACAAATTGAATATTACTAATAATAGAATTTATTTGCTACAGTAGCTTTGTTAAAATACTAAATTGCATTAACCATTTAATATTACTGGTGTATTACTCTCACTCACTTGCTCATTTCCATAGCTGCTTGTCCTAATTAGGGTTGCCATGGGATGGTGTACCCTTTTCCAGCTCACACAGGAGCAAAAGGTGGGGAAACACCCTGGACAGATTGCCAGTCCATTGTAGGGCAACTGGAATATTACATAAGGCTAAATATTAATTATAGTGTGCAATGCAGACAGGTGGAGTGCTTTTTTAAATTAGATATGTATGTAATTAAAATAGTTAAACAGGTTTCCAATGTTTCGTCGCGCATACAACTTACCTTGCAGGTTTGAGCTGCATGAATGATTAAATTCATTGTGATATTGTTTTAACTTGGGACAGTGGTGGCCTAGTGGGTAGGGCGTTGGCCACATGCTCGGAGGATCGGGGGTTCAAACCCCTCCCCAATGGGTTACCCTGAGGGCACCTTGAGCAAGGTGCCGTCCCCGTCCTGCTCCTCCCTGCGATGGGCTGGCGACCTGTCCAGGGTGCGTCCCCCGTCCTCGCCCTGTGTGCGCTGGGTTGGACACCAGCACAACCCCGTTTGGGACAAGCGGCAGAAAATGGATGGATGGATTATTTTAACTGAATATTTTGTTATGACATTGCTAAGACTATGGCTCAATTCAGACTGTAAACCTGCCTCTCTTATTCAAGAGTTACAATGAATTGCATCAGAAAATAAGGAACACTTAACTTTTTTGTTTCATTGTTTTAAATTAAGACTCTTCAGATGTAACAGCAACAGGCTGTTGAGTAACGTGGGAGCATTAGCATTCCATTTCCATTCTACGCGTGGAAAAGAATTCAATTCAATTTATTCTTGTATAGCGCCTTTTACAACACAGTTGCCCCAAGGCACTTTACATTGGTGGTAGATGGTGGAACAGGTTACAGTAATAGATGTTAAAGCTGGACAACTATGAAGGAGAGGAACCAAAAACTCCACTGTGTGGAGAAAAAAAAACTTCTGAGGGTCCAAGGTCAACCGGCTACCCAACCCCCTTGGGTATACTAACAGTACAGAGTTAGTTTGGTTTTAAACTCCAGGATCAGTAAGGAGTCCCAAGTTGCTTCCAGGTACTGATGAGCCGCCAGGGTCCCTTGGCGCATCAGATGCATCACACAGATCAGATGTTAGCTCAGCATTGGACTCAGGTGATGACCACAGCGGGCCCCCTGGACATGTGGGGAGAGAAATGGAATGGGGATGGTCAGTAATGAGCATGATCCAGTAGTGACAGACACAGAAATGAAACAATACAGTGCAGTGGCATGTACAGCAGCACCAGTGACATTAGTAATGGTGCACTATGGTGATTGGTGTGGGTAAGCTAAACTAAAAGAAGATGCGTTCACAGCCTGTTCTTTGTTCACATTACATTTGCTGACCACAGTAGGCAGTTCAAACATTGCAACATTTAAGATTGTGTAACTGACTCATCACAACAAGCCTTATCTAACTCTGATTAAGAGGAAATTCATCTCAAGTTGCCAACAACAGTAGAACCAGCGGAAAAGCCTGTTTTGTCCAACATGTAATCAGGCAAACAATACTTATTTGCTGACTGTTAATTTAGAACTGTTTGTTTTGATTAAAACTGATTGTAAAAATTAATATGAAGCAGACAGCCATTGACAATTTTGCAATAAAGGAGTCATATGGGAATCATTACTCAGGGATGCCTCAGAAGGCTTAGCCCCAGAACTTAAGCATGAGTGGAGCAAATGAAAACCACAAGGGAGACGGCATATCCACATGAAAAAAAAAGAATTAAGAAACAATAGTACACTACAATTGAGCAACAACATATGCATCCTATGCTCTTGGTCCTCAGAATGCCACCAAAGCAGCTTTGACCTACAGAGCTATAGACTCTACAAGTGCTCTGGAGATATATCTGAAACTGGACTATGGCAGACAGCAGTGGCCTAGGGACTCCAGAATAGGAATGTTGTGGTTTTTAATCCCAGATCAGTAGGTTGCCCCAAGATACCCTTGAGCAAGGTACCATCCCCATCACTGCTCTTGGGCACTGGATACCCCCTGCTGCACAGTGCATATGGGAGAAAAGGTTGCATTTTCTTGTGTTTTGATGTGTGCAGTGCAGTGTTTCAAAATTAAAAATTCTCACTTTCACTTCACTTCAAATGGACAAAAGAAATCAATTTGCATTTTTCAGAATAGCCTCAATGATTTTACTCATTGGTGCACACATCCAGAAGTGTGTAGGCCTTGCATTTTGATTATATAACCCTAACCCCCTCACCTATGTCTCTAGTTAACTATGGAGTCCCACAAGGGTCAGTGTTAGGCCCAGTGCTCTTCTCCCTCTACATGCTCCCACTAAGCACTATTATATGGAAGCATAATGTTAGTTACCACTCTTACGCTGATGACACTCAGCTATACTTATCTTTTAAATCATGTGATAAAGCATCAACTGGCACTTTAATTAGCTGCCTCAGTGATATTAGGGATTGGATGAATAACAACTTCCTCTCACTAAACCCCGAAAAAACTGAGCTGCTCTTGTTTTGTAGTAGCGATGTAGACAGGGCCAACTTCATTTCGCATATCCGGGATGCAGGGTTGAAGTTTTCAGTTAGTACTCTGGCACGTAACCTTGGTGTTATTTTTGATTCAAATCTTTCATTTAATCCCCATGTTAATGCAGTTGCGAAGACATGCTTCCTGCACCTTCGGAACATTGCCAAACTACGGCGTTTTCTGTCAATGGAAGACACGGCAAAAGTAGTACATGCATTTGTATACAGTAGATTAGATTACTGTAATGCCCTACTTTCTGGAAGCTCTCAGGGCACATTACGCACCCTACAGCGCATTCAGAACACAGCCGCTAGGATTGTTAGCAGGAGCAGGAAGTACGACCACATAACTCCCATAATCTCCTCGCTTCACTGGCTTCCTGTTAGGTACAGGGCTGACTTCAAGGTCCTCCTCTTAACCTACATGGCACTTAATGGTCTTGCCCTAATATGCCTAACCGAACTGCTTAATACCTATACACCTAATCGCCCACTTAGATCCCAGAATAAAGATCTCCTAATTGTCCCTCGCATAAATAAATGTATAGGAGCACGAGCTTTCAGTTACAGGGCCCCTAGATTGTGGAACAGCTTGCCTGCTTCTGTACGGGATGCTGATTCAGTCTCAGTCTTTAAATCACGGCTGAAGACTTACTTCTTTAGTTTAGCTTACCCGCCCCAATCACCATAGTGCACCATTACTAATGTCGCTGGTGCTGCTGTACATGCCATCGCACATGCCATCGCACTGTTGTTTCATTTCTGTGTCTGTCACTACTGGATCCTGCTCATTACTGACGCCTCATTCCATTTCTCTCCCCACATGTCCGGGGGGGCCCGTTGTGGTCATCACCTGAGTCCAATGCCAAGCTATCATCTGGTCTGTGTGATGCATCTGATGCGCCAAGGGACCCTGGCAGCTCATCGATACCTTGAAGAAACTTGGGACTCCTCACTGATCCTGGAGTTTAAAACCAAACTAACTCTGTACTGTTAGTATACCCAAGGGGGTTGGGTAGCCGGTTGACCTTGGACCCTCAGAGGTTTTTTTTTTCTCCACATAGTGGAGTTTTTGGTTCCTCTCCTCCGTAGTCGTCCGGCTTTAACATCTATTACTGTAACCTGTTCCATCATCGACCATCAATGTAAAGTGCCTTGGGGCAACTTTGTTGTAAAAGGCGCTATACAAGAATAAATTGAAATTGAAATTGAAATTGAAATTGAAATTATATTAAGCCTTGAGAAAATTAGAGGGGTTAGGTAATGATGTTGGATAATTAGTTCTGGATCACAAATGCTACTCATTCCAAAGGTATTTGGTGGAACTCAAGGCTTCCCTTCAGGGAATCCAGTTATGCTACTTGCTATAGGCATGGTGACTTTAGCTTCATGGATGTTTGCTTATGTCAAATCTGCTGACATGAATGGAGAGGTTGCATTTAAATTGTTTTACCTGGTGCATGAAGTTGCTGGAAAACAGTTATTCTGCACTGCTAAGATTAAGCATGATTACCCTGATTTTTAAGTCAGGCCCAAGAGATAAGCCTATGGTATGTAACCTTGAGGGCTGTGTCGTACAGTTTGTGAGCGCTTGAAGAAGCCATTAGGTTTATGTCCTGCAGGCAGAGAGAGATGTTTTCAGTGTACAGCACATAAAACTGTGAGTGGTAAAATTTTAATTATAGCCTAAGCATTTATACCCCTGTGGAGAGCCATGGCTACTCTGCTAATCAAGAACATTAGGCTGGGTCATAAGTGGTGTTTGTTGCATGCTCTGTTCTACACACACATTCAAAAACACCACTTATGACCCAGCCTAATGTACACTGTTTTTTATACTTTCCTCCAAAATGCTCAGATTTCTGGTCCTGGAGTTTAAAGCTTAGTTTGAGATGTATACATAATGCCACATCCATGTATGATGCATGTTGTACATGCAGGCTGTAGTCACAGAGCTCGGAGAAACATGCATCAGGCATGGATGTGGCATTATGTATACGTCTCAAACTAAGCTTTTTGGAGGAAAGTATGAAAAACAGGGTGACTCATTTGTCCTGAGCCAACAGAGTAAAGATAAAGACTAAAGCCAGGCTTTAGTGGAGAGGGCATGCAATTTGTTTGGAGCGTAGCTCGCTAGCTGTGCTTTGAGCCAGCAGGCAGCTGGATCTGTCACTCTGTGGATACATCAAGCTGATTGACAAGGGAAAAACATGCAATAGAATCAACCGCAACACTCCTCACCACACTACCTGAAAAATGGGCCTATTTGGGCCTAAGGTCAACCAGCACTGAGCCTGGTTTTTGTTTCCTCACTGCTGTCTTACATACCTCCTCATAACTCTTGCCTTTGCTTACTCCCTATAATGTTCATGCAGATTATATTAAACCAGTTAGTATGTTTTATGTTGCATAATACTAATATAATGTGGCTACTGAGCCAAAACTGTGGAAAATCTTAACATTAACATTAACATGGGGCAACGGTGGCCTAGGGAGTTCGCCCCTGGATCGGAAGAATATGATTGGTCACATTTTTATTTCTCAGGTTTTATATGGGTTGGCACTGTGGCGCAGTGGGTAGCACTGTTGCCTGACAATGAGAAGGTTCTTGGTTCAATTTCCTTCCACCATCTGAAGACATGCATGTCAGGTGGATTGAAGATGCTAAATTGCCTGTGAGTGTTTGTGGCTGCCCTGTGATGGACTGGCGACTGTCCAGAGTGTTTCCTTGCCTTTCACTCTGTGAGAGCTGGGATGGGCTCCAGTATCCCCTCGACTCTAATAAGGACAAGCAGATATGAAAATGAGTGGGTGCATCAAGGAGGTTTTATATGTCCTTAATCATTCACAGTGTTTGGTCAGCTGCTTTGATTTAAATGTACTTTTTTTTTAAAGAAATGTATTTCTTCCAATCTTCCAACATTTAATTTCCTTGTGTATCTTTTGAAACATGATCTCAGGGAGGGTCTCTGAGATGGCTGAGGTTTTTACTTGGTAAAACACTTGGTTGACATATTTTCAGACATTTCAGTTAATACAAAAAAACAGTAATTAGGATATCAGCTTTCTCTGTTTAGCTCTACAGATCATACCTACATCTTGAGTTTATTTCTCTCCTCTCCAATGGTTAAAGTTAAGATCTTATTAGTCAGGCCTGCTAGTTAGCTCACTTAGTCACTTATAGTCCAAAATTATTTGCACAGCAAGGCAAATTAAATCTTTTTCCTCTATGCACTGAAGATACTTGGGTCTTAGATCCAAAGATAAACACAAAATGAACGATCACATTTTTAGCTTTGCTTCCTGTATTTACTTCTAGATGTGTTACAACTCATATTAATTGTGCACTATGCTGTGTCTATCCACAATAATTTTTTTTTCACTTCTTATTGCACTTCTTACTCTTGCTTGCAAAAACTGACCCACTAACTTGTAGGTTACATTAAGATATGGTTTTCCAGGGTTTTCACTTTCACGTTCAGTTCAGTTTAATTCAACAAACGTACCAAAATCAAATGTCTTTAGTGCATAAGAAAACAAATGAATTTAGTTTCTATGCTAAAAGGTACTCACGGAGGTGGTGGATGTGTGAAGCGATGTTTTTAAATTTATCTTTCTTTTTTATGATTTTTAATCAAAACCCACATTGATTAGTACAAACACCTTTTTAAATGTGTCCTCAGTTTAGAAAGTTTCTTTATTTTTTCTCTCCACATTGTTTATTCAGAGATGAAGCAGGTTTTCTTTGCTTTTGTTTGCTTTCTTATCTCTTGAACACTTCAACAATAAGAAGTCCAATACACAATCACTGTCTCTCACATATGAAAAGTGAACTGACACATTAACATGTTAACACATTGACATTTTAACTATGTATAGAAACAAAAAAATTCTTGACATATATATTTACAGACAGTATATAATATACATGCTCTAAAGGCCTATTACTGGCCTATTACTGGACCAAGCATTAAGTCCATTGGTAAATTTTCATGGGCAATTTGTTCATCTACTTCTTACATGTGCCCTGGATTGCCTCAAGTCTTTAAAATGCCTAATCCATTTGGTCCGTTCCTGAGCATAGTGAGTATCTGGTTTACAGTAATTTGCCCCACATTCAACACTGCGGCAAGTTACCAGTGCTTAGCAGCTACAACTAAATGTTAGACAGGATTTTCATTTTGTGAGCAAGTTTTATTTCCAGAGCCATTCAGAAATGAAATACTTCACATGCAATAATAGTAACAACCAAGTCATATACGGAAGGACCCTTCATCAAATTACATTTCTCTATGAGAAAATATGTTCACATCCTGTTCATTCAGCAAAAATAAATATTATATTGTTTTGATCATTTTCTATTTATTTGCTAAGTTAAAAGTTATTTTTGAAATGTAACATAAAGGTGATTAACAGTTTGCAAAGGCAATGTTATTTTTATTTTTTGCTAAATTCAGAAATTAAAGAGGAATACTGCATTTACTATTACTTGTACAAGATGTGTATGTATTTACACATAGAAAACCAACAAATTGCGTCATTTGAGCAGTCATTTGCTGCTCATCAGTTTTTCATCCACTGTCTCCACTACCTTGCAAAGCTAACACTTTCTAGTGTTCAGAATTTCTTCACTCTTGTTACTTTTTCACTCGCCAAGCACGTACCGGCTCCCTGTTGAAAACATTTTCTTTGGCCTCCTGTCAGTGAAAACTGCAAAAGCACTCAAAGCCCCAGTTTTTACATAAAAGGTTTATTTCAGTGACACTGCATCCATTTTTGCAAATACTGTGTAACTTTTAAAAATGTTGTTCAAAGTTAAAATTCTGAATGTTCAGATACTTCATACATAGTGACAAAACTTTAAGAGTTTGCTGTCATGTTTTGTGCTTTTTCCTGCTTCGACTCCATCTAAACACTGACCAAAGCAGAGCGTTCACAGCTGTATCCATGAAACCAGTCCTACTAATCGTCTCCAGATGTTGTGAGAAGAGAAGAAGAGAAGGGTGGAAAGTGTGTACAGGGAAGGGGGGTGGGCAGAAAGAGAAAGAGAGAGAGAGAGAGAGAGAGAGAGAGAGAGAGAGAGAGAGTGAAAGAGAAAGAACAGTGTGTGGACAAGGTTTAAAGGTGTAAGTTCATGTGTGAGCAAGGACAGAGAGAAAGAGTGAGAGTGAGAGAGATACAGCCATCCTTTACTCCTCTCCTCCCTTTATCTATTTCCCTCTAACTCCCTCAGGTCATTGTTGGTTTACATGCTGTGTAGAGTGGTCACTTGTTGCCTGAAGGTGTTTGTATTGTGGAGTGTTTGAAGCAGTTTTTTGGCTCTAGTTCAGTAGAGTAGCAGACAGTGGCAAGTACGGGTCATTCACCAGCGGGGGCCTTTGAAGGGCCCGTCATGAGATTTACCAATTAGGGTTGAAATAGGGGAGGGGTCAGTGACTGAGGCCATCCACTCTTTGATGCTTTTAGTACTGCTCATGCCAAGGATAAGTTTAAATGAGTGGTAGACTGACACTGCTGATCTTCAGAGGTAGTTGCTGTACTGGTGTAGTGCAGTTCAGAATCAGATTTTTTAAAACTGTATTTTAATAGGTTAAAGGAATTTGGTTCCAGCTGATTCTTTGTGACTCACTCTCTGGTACTGAATACAATAAAAATACATCTATTATATATGGCAACCCAAAAATATTTTAGGTCATATATATTTACAGACAGTACACAATATGTACATCATGAAAGCAGTTTACATGAAATCTGTGTGAAAAAAGAAAAAATGACTACCCTTGTCATTGTGAAACGTAGCACAGCACAGCACAATGAAATTCAACCTCTATGTTTCACCCATACACACATGCAGCAGGGGGCAGCTATTGAAAGCGCCCAGGGAGCAATGATGGTATCTTACTCAAGGGTATCTCAGTGCAGCCTACTGGTGAGTGAACTGAACCCAATCCGGGGCCAACTTCCTAAACACTAGGCCACCACCGCCTTGATGAGCGACAGTGCCTCGTTTATTTCAAAACGCAACTAACAGTCATTTGTATAATATTAGGATAGGAAAATATGTTGTATGAGTAATTGTATAAGCAGGAATGGATATGGCATATTAGATTGTTATTGTTCAACTATTTGTAAGGGTGGAGGCATGATGGTAGAAACTGCTGCTGTGTCTAGAAATTTTGTCATTCATCAAGCCTTTTATTAGAAAGTCTTTTCAATGAAAGCCTGCAGCTTGATCAGCCATGACATTAAAAACACCAGTCTAATATTTGTGATTGTGCAATAGCAGGGTTAGTAGAAAAGACGTTCTTTAGAGTTAGAGTTAGGACTTAATTAAATCACTTTGATCTG
Source organism: Hepsetus odoe (assembly GCA_017165825.1). Classification (NCBI taxonomy): domain Eukaryota; kingdom Metazoa; phylum Chordata; class Actinopteri; order Characiformes; family Hepsetidae; genus Hepsetus; species Hepsetus odoe. Next base: position 9,667,220 of record CM029374.1, on the reverse strand, counting down.
ATAAAAGCAGTTTTGTTTGAGTCAGTGTAGCTTTGGTTAGTCTTGGTTTTAGGCAGCAGCACATGCAGGTGATCCCAGATAATGTTGCTGACCTGGAGTACAGGCGAGAGGAAGAATCTGATAATAGTTGATTTGATCTAAAAAACAGTAAACCCAGATGATAGACTATCTGGTCTGGAGTTCAGGAAACCCTCTTGGTGATCAATAGACCTGGGTAGGCACCTTTGTCTTTCAGGAAATATCTCAGCAGTCATCAGTCTCTGAAAAGAGAAAAAGAGAATTAGTTCAACTCACACAGTGAAGTCAGTTGGTTTAGTGCAGCTATTGCAAAAAAAAAAAAAAGACAGAGCTGAGGGATTTACAGACATGAGAGCACCCTGAGGCATTAGCCCCCCCCAAGAGGGCCAAAAACACAGTTTACCATAATTCTCAGTTTCAGTAAACCTCTAGATCTGCACCTTTTTACTTCTGGGGAGATTAATTGCTAAAAGCCTTACTAAACAAGTAGGTTTTCAGCCTAAACTGGTGATGGGGTTTGAAAGAAAAACCTTTTTTTAAATTCTGAATATTAGTAGATAGCAAGCATCTTGCAATTTAAGTTAGTTTGGTAGTTCGTAACAAATGTTAAGCTTGGAAAGAGACTCAGGAGCAACCATTTTAGACTTTACAAGAATTTTGTAGTTATTGTGAAATTTGATCAGAAGCCAATGAAGTCTCGATAAAATAGGACTAATCTGATCAAATGTTCTGGAACTAGTAAAGACTCTAGGTGCTGCATTCTGGACAACTGGAGTTTGTGATGGTTTCTACTGGAACATCCTGACAGCAGGGCGTTACAATTAGTCTTAGCTGAAAAAGGGCTTTATTAATTTTTCTGCATTGTGTGCATAGGGCACATCTCAGTTTATCAATGTATTGAAAATGAAAAAAACTGTTTAAGTAATTTTTCCCATGTGTGTGTAGTGACAGATCTGAGCAAATTGTAAAATGCCCAGGTATTTTACAATTGGTACAGAGTTACCTGTAAAATTAACAAAGTCTAGCATTAAACCTGACAGTTTATTTATAGCAGTTTTTTGACCTAGCAGAAGAAATCTTTTCAGAATGTTGTTTCTCTGTTTTCAGCACTGGCCATAAACAAGTAAACCCTTCAAATAAATAACCTATTGCTTACCATTTCTCTGCCATAGTGGTTTAAGTAATGTGGTTTCACAGGTGGGGATTAGACCTTGTTTTGGTGATATTACATTTTTTTCTAAATCCAAGATTATGAGTAGTGCCAGCAAGCCAGCAAGTCCTCAGAGATATCCTTTCATGCTGTTTAGTGTCTCATTGCCAGAGGCAAAGCAAGAGGCAGTTATTTAATTGTACACATAAGGCAGATGTTTGTGATAGAAAAATGCTTAAATTAGTGTGTAAAGATATGTGTCTATGTTCTGGCTGTGTGCTAAAATTGTATGTCCAAGTCTGAGGTCATTCAAGGCTTAAATTAATTCAATACAATATTCGCAAAAAACACACACACACACACACACGCACACACAGAGTGAGGAAACAACATTATCAACATGACTAGTGAGTGTAGATTTAAGGTGACTAAGCATCAGCTAATGTGAACACCAAAATCTGCAAAATCCTCTTACCAATAGCACTAGTTATCAATAAAAGTGCTTGGACCCTGACTATTGCTTCATTTTTTTGGTGAGACAGACATCCAGATTTTTCCACTCTGGCCCATATGCTGAGCATGTGTGCATGAGCGAGAGAGTGTACACACAGCACAGCACTGCACATGCGTAGACTGTTAGCACTGAGATTGTAGTGTGATTATGTTGACACTGTGTCTGCATAAGTGTGTGTGTGTGTGTGTGTGTGTGTGTGTGTGTGTGTGTGTGTGTGTGTGTGTGTAAGTGTATGCACATGTATTCTCTAACATACTGAGTCACCATGTGGTTGCAAACCTCTGTCATTTACTCAAGCTCCCTTGATGACCCTCTACATTAGATGCTCATTATTTTAATTGAACTCTGGAGCAAAGCTGTTTGTAAGCCCCATATGACTGTTTCAATAAACGCTTACAGCAGTATACATATGTGTATTTGTGTATGTGTTTGGGGGGGGGGGTAAATTCCACATTAAACAGTAGGCTCATGGGACGCTGGAGTTCAGTAAAGAAAGGAGAAAAGCACAGGCAATCATTGTCATGTTAATTTGATTTGATACAAAACTGTAGAGAAGAATGGTGAGATTAATATGATTTGCTGAAAATGTAGTGTAGAAAAATATCACGAAAAGCATAACTCACTGTATTAGATGTAAATAAAATAGGTTTCCTTATCTGTTTCCTACAACATGCAGCATAGTGGCATGTGCCCAGAAAAACTGTGCAAATTACTGTTGTGGGCAAACACACAAAGGTAAAAGTAGCCAGCAAAGAACTAGAATCTGTGGAACTTAAACCTTTGGTATCTCAAACACAATAAAAGTAAACAGTGCTATACACCATCAATAACACTTGGATAACTGGTCAAACAACATTATCAACTGCATAATAACACAGAATGAACCTTCTTGTATATTATGTAGTTTGTGTAAGGCATGATTCAAATGCCAGTGCTTACTGGTACTGTTTGATTTTATCTCCATTTTTGATACTGTCATTCATGAGATCATTTTAGCATGTTGCATTTTAGTTTGATTCCTTTTTGTATTACTGGATCTGGTTCAGCCTGGTTTTCATCCTACTTAGCTGAAAGGAGTTTATCTGTTTGTGTTGGTGAGTTCTTGTCAGTCTGCACCTCGCTGACTAGTGAGGTGCCTCAGGGTCTGTCCTTGGTCTTTTTCTTTTTTTTATTACGTATGCTACCATTAGCTCACACTATCAATTCTTTTAAGGATATCTATGTCTTATCATCTTTATGCTGATGATATCTAGCTCTATTGTTTTTTAAGCCCCAACATTTATACAAGTTTGCCTTGTCGACTGTGTGGAGGAGATTGATAGATGGCTTTTACCCACAAATTAAGCTAAATTCTTAGAAATCAGAAAAGAAACAGACCAGCAATTAACCAAAAAGCTTTGATCACTTTCTTGGTTTCTCAAGAACTGATGTTCTCTCATTTTATTGTTCAGTGCTTTTTGACGATTATCCAGTGTCGACCAGAGGAGGATAAGTTCCCCTTTGGATTCTTGGTTCCAACCAAGCTTTCTTCCTTCCACTTTTTCTTGTCTTGCTCACACGGGGCTCAGACCTGAATTTTGTAAAGCTGCTTTGTGACAGTAACAGTTGTATTAAGTGCAACCTAAGTAAAACTTTACTGTCTGTGAAAGGTACTTTATAAATAATTTTACTTGCTTAAGAAAAAAATTTATTTATACATATTTTAGACACACATTTACATATATTTACCTGCACAACATAACATTAACATATCCATGTGTCATGGTGTCATGACAGCTTATGTCCATTAATATAACAGTGTGAAGTTACTATTAATGATAACTGTTGTGATACATACAATAAAAAATACTTTTTAATGATACTATTTAATACTATTTTTCTGGATGCATTTATCAGGCAGTCTTTTCCAGATGGTCTAATAACAGGTGAAAGTCTCCCTGAAGCTGCTTGGGATTAAGGGCCTCGTTTCAGGGATAAAATGGTGCTAGCACTGGAGAAAGGATAGCCACAGACTCAAACCCACAATCACTTGGTCTGCAGCTGAGTATTTAATCACTAGGCTACAAGTATAACAATTTTATCAAACACTGGCTGGCAACAATAACATTACACTGTTATACAGTAGCTGCTCAGACTCTTCATCTGTCAATGTTATGTAGCACATTAATTGTTAATGATGATCATTATTCTTCATTATGTCTATTTTTATTGTATTATTATTATTATTATTATTATACTACATCAAAATTACTCCACACCAAATTGTATGGTTTCTGAAAAATAAGATGATGTCTGTAACCTTTAACCTTTAGAATGTAAGTGTAAATCTTGTTGTAACAATAGACACCATGTTATATACAAGGTCTGGGATGTGTTGCAAGAGAGTCAAGGCTTTAGAGACAATTTAATAATAAAAAAATAAAAAAATAAATTGAATTTTTTATTTTTCATAATAGTTAAAACAATTGATTATGATCCCTGTTTTTTCTCACAAAAAAGCACAAGTCAACAAAAAGAGGAACATAAAACACTGTGCCATTATAAGCCTGAAGTGAATGTACTAAGAAGTTTCACTTTCTCTGAGGTTTTGCATATTAAAATGCTGATGAGAGTGCATGTTATATGTTGTATGAGGGTGCAGGTTGTCTACAGAATGTGTAAGGCCAACCAAACAGAACATACTGGATGACACACTCAGATGTTTATCAGAGAGTAAACTTCCGTGTGTGTGTGTGTGTGTGTGTTAGTGTGTGTGAGTTTCTGAAAGAGAGAGATAGAGAGAGAGATAGAAAGAGAGAGATTAATAGAGAGATAGAAAGAGAGAGAGAGAGAGAGAGAGAGAGAGAGAGAGAGAGAGAGAGAGAGAGAGAGAGATCTGTAAAACATGTAAGGCCAACCAAACAGAACTTACTGGATGACACAATCAGATGTTTATCAGAGAGTAAACTTCCGTGTGTGTGTGTGTGTGTTTGTGTGTGTGTGTGTTTCTGAAAGAGAGAGAGAGAGAGAGTGCAAGAGAAAGAGAGAGAGACAAAGAAAGAGAGAGAGACAGAGAGAGAGAAACTTCCATGATAATCTTGGGCCAGGGCTATTATAACAGATCCCTTTTATTCTATACCAAGCATTCAGAGAAATACCAATTAAAACTGGTAAGGCCAGTTCTCTCGACTTACCCTTAGGCTAAAGAGACTAAAAGGGATTTTCAATAGGCAATGCCTACTGGTAGTATAATTAAGTACAACACTCTATACAACACTTAATCTATATCAGGAAAACAAATCTGGAGTGTTTAAAGCAGTCATAGCTTGAAAGCCTTGACTAAACAATGTCTTTGTTATAAAAATGTAAAATGTTATCAAATCCTTGATCTGATCAATTGATGTTATAAGCAAAACCAAGACTAACTGCACTTCTACAAGGTTCTGGGTTTCCATGGAAAAGAACAACAATATCTTTTTGCATATCTCTGCCTTTTTACTTACAATTATCCACTAGAAGCACATGGCCAAACCCCCCTCTCCTTTTCAAGCAAAGAGAGATGGGAGAACAGAACATTAACAAGATTGTTAAGAATCATGAGTCAAAATGAACTTTTTATTTATTCCTCAACTGCATTACTGTTATAAAGAACCAAACCTGTATAGGTACAACAGTACAGTGATTAGACATATGCCTCTGTAGAACAATTTTGTTGCCAAATTAAGCCCCTACATTTAAGATTTAACATTTTCCTACTTCCTAAAACTAGACTGAAAACCAAACATTACACAATGCTAAAATCTCTGAGCAAGTGTTGTTAAAACAAATGAGAGGAGTTTTTTTGTGTGCCTTTTTTAAACCGCTAGCATCATGCTTAAGATTGTTTACAGTCTAGTTAGAAATAATTTGAATTTCAAGTGCCCTAAAAAGCAAGTTTTCTTACTCCGCTGTTCCTTCACTCATTACCATGGCTGTACAATTATATACATATACAATATGTATTAAAAAAATGCAGCCACTAGGGATGCACAAGCCAGTGTATTTCTTCGTGCCGGTCCCAAGCCCTGGTAAATGGGGAGGATTTCGTCAGGAAGGGCATCCGGTGTAAAACTTTGCTAAATCAATATGCGGACAATGATACAGAATTCCATACCGGATCGGTCGAGGCCCGGGATAACAACGACCGCCACCAGTGCTGTTAGCCTACAGGGTGCTGATGGAAATTGGACTACTGTTGGCCACAGGAGAAGAAGAAGAAGAAGAGGAGGAAGGCATGTCCAGATGGAGAAGGAGAGAAAGAAGGGGAGGAGAGTAGAAGTGAGGGTAGGGACTTTGAATGTTGGCAGCATGACTGGTAAAGGTAGAGAATTAGCTGATATGGTGGAGAGAAGGAAGGTTGACATTTTGTGTGTGCAAGAGACTAGATGGAAGGGTAGTAAGGCCAGGTGTATTGGAGGAGGGTTTAAACTGTTCTACCATGGTGTGGATAGAAGGAGGAATGGGGTAGGTGTTATCCTGAAGGAAGAGTATGTGGAGAGTTTTTTGGAAGTGAAGAGGGTGTCAGGGAGGGTGATGAGTTTGAAGCTGGAAGTTGAAGGTGTGATAATGAATGTTGTTAGTGCTTATGCTCCACAAGTTGGTTGTGAGATGGAAGAGAAGGAAAAATTCTGGAGTGAGTTAGATGAAGTGATAGAGACTGTACCCAGGGGAGAGAGTGATGATTGGCGCAGATTTTAATGGTCATGTTGGTGAAGGGAACAGAGGTGATGAGGAGGTGATGGGTAGTCATGGTGTCAAAGAGAGGAATGCTGAAGGGCAGATGGTTGTAGATTTTGCAAAAAGGATGGAAATGGCTGTAGTTAATACTTATTTTAAGAAGAGGGAGGAGCACAGGGTGATGTATAAGAGTGGAGGAAGATACTCACAGGTGGATTATATTCTTTGCAGAAGGGTCAGTCTCAAAGAGATTGGAGACTGCAAAGCAGCGACACCATGAAGTTATGGGAAAGAGTAGTGGAAACAAGGTTAAGAAAAGAGGTGAGGATTAGTGAACAGCAGTATGGTTTTATGCTGAGAAAGAGCACTACAGATGCAATGTTTGCTCTGAGGGTGTTGATGGAGAAGTACAGAGAAGGTCAGAAGGAGCTGCATTGTGCCTTTGTGGACTTGGAGAAAGCATATGGCAGGGTGCCTAGAGAGGAGTTGTGGTTTTGTATGAAGAAGTCTGGTGTTACAGAGAAGTATGTGAGAGTCGTTCAGGATATGTATGATGGCAATGTAACAGTGGTGAGATCTGCAGTGGGAGTGACGGATGCATTTAAGGTAGAGGTTGGATTACATCAAGGATCAGTGCTGAGCCCATTTTTGTTTGCAACAGTAATGGACAGGTTGACGGACGAGGATAGACAGGAGTCTCCGTGGACGATGATGTTTGCTGATGATATTGTGATCTGTAGTGAGAGTAGGGAGCAGCTTGAGGAGAACCTGGAGAGATGGAGATAAGCTCTGGAGAGGAGAGGAATGAAAGTGATTAGGGCAAAGACAGAATACATGAGTGTGAAAGAAAGGCAGGAAGGTGGAGTGGTTAGGATGTAGGGAGTGGAGGTAATAACGGTGGAGGAGTTTAAATACCTGGGATCAACAGTTCAGTGTAATGGCAAGTGTGGAAGAGAGGTGAAGAAGAGAGTGTAGGCAGGTTGGAATGGGTGGAGAAGAGTGGCTGAAGTGATTTGTGACAGACGCATACCAGCTAGAGTAAAAGGGAAGGTTTACAAGACAGTAGTGAGACCAGCTATGTTGTATGGGTTGGAGACGGTGGCACTGAAGAAAAGGCAGGAGGCGGAGCTGGAGGTGTCAAGAGTTAAAGATGCTGAGATTTTCATTGGGTGTGACGAGGATGGACAGGATTAGAAATCAGTATATTAGAGGGACAGCTCAGGTTAGGCGTCTTGGAGACAAGGTTAGAGAAGCAAGGTTGTGTTGGTTTGGACATGTTCAGAGAAGAAATAAGGATTATATTGGAAGGAGGATGTTGAAGATGGAGCTGCCAGGAAAGAGGAGAAGAGGAAGACCAAAGAGGAGGTTTATGGATGTGGTGAGAGAGGACATGCAGGCAGTTGGTCTAAAGGAGAAAGAAGGATGTAGAGGACAGGAAGAAATGGAAATGGTTGATCCACTGTGGCGACCCCTAACAGGAGCACCCGAAAGTAGAAGAAGAATGGCTGTCTTGCAGTACAGTGGCTAAGGCTGAGACTATATAAGCTACCCTTAGCCTAAACGAAATCTTTAAAAAACACCACAAGGCCACAAAGGCAAAACAGGTGAAATCTGACTTGAAGTAAAAGCAAAGAGTAAATGTTTACTCATCTGTAAGAAGAAACTTCTCTGTGCTGAGAAGGTGACTATGTTCATTAAACCAAAGCATGTTTAGGCAGTCAAGAAAACCTTGGAAATAGAATGTTATGTAATATGTATTAGACTGGGAGCAGCTGAAAGAAAAAGAAGAAGAAGATAATATGTATAAAAAACCCTGCTCATTCTACTTTAAGGTACAGGCAAAGGTGCTTAATTGCTTGCATACAGCATATAATCTCCATTAAAAAGATTAGAATAGGACATAAAGTTTAGGGGCAACTGCACACAAGGTCATCATACCAAATACCAAGATGTAAAGCCCTCCAGGACTTTGGAACAAGTGAAACTGCATTCTCAGGAGTGATGGAACTCAATCTAATACCAATGAGTAAAAGGGCTGCTTCCTAACCAAGAACAACCAACATAAGTGCCTGACCTAACTCAAATTCTTATGGCTAAATGCAATAAAATCCACGCAGCAATGTCCCAACATAAAGCTTTTCAGAAGAAAAAGACTGTTAGAGGATGCAAAGGAACACCCTTGAGTTTGCAAGAAATCAACTAAAGACTAACAGTAAAGACTAACAACTAAAGACTAACAGTAGTTAAATGCTTTCCAGACTAAAATAAAACCCTATTAGAAGTATCATCCAATGCCTCTGACTGATATGTTACAGTCTTGTTCTTAACCTCTATGCAGGGTATCGAAAACTGTTCTCCTTTCCATATTATCCACTTTGCTCTTTAATAATAAATAAAAAAACCTTACCTTACGAAATAGAACAGTCTTATGGATTAATGTCGAAAACAATTTAAATGCTCTTATAGTGTAACATAATCTTAATATATAGTTGTAATTAAATAAATCTTGGTGTCTGTGTAGCAATACGATAATGTTTTACCAAAAAAATTTATATAAATAGGGCAGTGGTGGCCTAGCGGTTAGGGTGTTGACCGGAGGATCGGGGGTTCGAACCCCTTCCCAATGGGTTGCCCTGAGGTACCCTTGAGCAAGGTGCTGTCCCCGTCCCGCTCCTCCCTGCGATGGGCTGGCGACCTGTCCAGGGTGCGTCCCCCGTCCTCGCCCTGTGTGCGCTGGGTTGGACACCAGCACTCCCCCGTGACCCCGTTTGGGACAAGCGGCAGATAATGAATGGGATGTTTTTTTTGTTTTTTTTTGTCATTGCCGCTTAATTTTTATGTTATGCTATAGACAGTATATAGGCCAGGATTTACAATAATTAGCACTTTTTCATTCATTTGTAACACACTTTTTACAGGAAGCAAGTTGTGTAAATGAAGCTGGAAAGGCAAGAGGCAGAATATTCTGTTAGCATGATTCATTGCAACTGGCTATACTGCCTAACTGTCCAATAGATAATATAAACTGCACTGTCTAAGAGTTGGTCAAACAATTAGCATATATGTAGTAAAGAAAACACAGATGTATACACACAGCTGTGGTTTTATGGAAAAAATTAAGAGCACAAAGAGCTATAAAATGTCATATGTTTTCCACATTAAGTGACTTTACTGGACACTTTACACAATGGATGAAGAAAAAGTGCTGAAAGGGCTTGCTTTGATTTAATTGTTCACATGGCTTGGTGAGTGTTTCCTCTACGTTTCACTGTGTTTCTGCTTCTGCAAAGGTACACTGCATCAAGGCCTTTTCTGACCTGGTGTGATGAAAAGCAGAGAGAGAGGGAAAGAGAGAGACCGGACTCAGAGCAGACATATTGTCCGTGTATCCTGATGTGACCCTGTTGGCTTTATGTTATTGTTTAAACCCATCCCAGCCCTTGGATCAGATTTCTGGTCCCTATGCCAAGACAAACACCCATACTTACCTCCCTCTCTCTTTTCTCCTTATTTTCTCCCTCCCTCAATCTCTCAGTCTCTCTCTCTCTTTTTCTCTTCCTCTCTCACACACTGCAATTTAGCAATTAAAGAACCTCATAACACCACAGTAATAACAGATGAACACTGAGATCTGTAAACACTCAGGAGGGAAATAGGGGCAAATTGTCATTGCCTGCAATCTGTTTGTCTTATGCTTTCCAAGTGACCCAAAACGGAAACCTTACAAATGAATTGCCACTTTCCCATTGCCACCCTCCTCTCTTTCACATCCCCCTTGTTTGAACAGAGGGGAAATATAGCACTGTTTTGATTGGGTTCACATGTTGAACAATACGTTTTAGGTACATTCAGGTCCAACTAGCCTCAAAAGAGTAATATAGTGTGATTAGGGATGTTGAAGTCAAGCCAGAAAAATAATCTACTCATTTTTGCTGAATAGTAATGGTCCATGGTTCCATTTGCTAGGCTCCTCCACACAATGGAATGATGAGATGCCAAAAAAAAAGATAAAAGATGAAATTTATGCACATTAATAGTATTTGCTGAGCCAGCCTTCTCCTTGGCTAGTGACAGTTCTTCAGCCCACACTTCAATTCATATTGGTTTTGACAGTTTAACACAAAGCAAATAGAACTCTTCATTACTGCCTTATAAACAAGATGTGTGAGGTCTGAAAGTACCATTATTTTACAAAGACTTTAGTTATTATAATATTTTACATGTGAATCTTCAGTAATACACCTCGGGCTATATTTACATTGTTCTCTCCAAAAGTAATGGCAGAGACCAGTTAATTTGTTTTAGCTATGCACAGAAGACAATTCAGTTTGAAAAGAACAAATAAATATGAGATGTTCAGCTTAAAGTTCCTATTCATATGTTCAGCATATAGTTCATGTTAATTACTTATAGATGTGTTTTATTAAATAAAATATAGCACCTACTTGACCACCCAGTTTTTCAAGTTTCAAAAATATTAGCATAGAAAGTAGTAAATTAAAGGACACTTAAGTGTTTACATATCCCTTGTTTCCAGTAACTGCACCAAGCCTGCAATTCACTAAACAAAATGATCTTTGGCTATGGTTTTCCAGGTTTATGAAATGCACTTTCCAGGAGATGAAATGTATGTCAATTTAGGTAAAGATCTGGTGATTGACTTGGCCAGTCCAAAATATTTTCACTTTTCCACTTTTTCCCTTTTACACCTTTGTTATACTTGGCATGGTATGCTTTGGATTATATTTGGACTATCTTGCAGCCTTCTACTTAGTTTGGATGCACTTTTATGTATATTGGCAAACAAAACGTTTCTGTAGACCTCAGAATTCATTCTCTTTCTACCATCAAAAGTTATAACAAATAAAGGTTATTGAGCCCGTTCCAGAAGCAACCAAGTAAGCCCTTTATGTTACCTCCACCATGCTTTGAATCTGAGTTTCTATGTTTCTATGTTTCATCACTCCATAAAGCTTCATTTAAGAAACTTTGGGTCTCATAGTCTTCTTAGAATTACAAATGCAATACCTCCACCCCGCCCCTGTAGTTTACTTCTATCCAATGTTGTTCTACAAACATCATATCCAGGTTGGGGTCATCAGAAGCTAACTTCAACTGTGATCTCATAAAAAAAAAGTCAACATCTCAAGTATCTTCAAAATACTTTGATAAGCTACAGACATTTTGCAAACACCATGACGTGGACGGTACCTTGCTTAAGGGTACCTCAGGGCAACCTACTGGTATGGGGTTTTAACCTGCAATCTTCCGATCCTGTGGCCAACTCCCTATCCACTAGGTCACCGGTGCCCCAAAGTAGGCAGCACTGCACAGCACTTACAGCACTGTAAGTGCTGTGGCATCATGAAACAAAAATTGTTTGGTTACAACCAGTAGGAATGTTTGTAAAAATGAAGGAGAAGCACAAGAAGTATACTTTTAGTGAAGACCATTTCTTTAAGATGTCTATGAACAAATCCATAACACATTACAGTGCATTCATAAAGTATAATAAACCTGCTGTAAGTAATAAGAAAATAAGGAACATATTAAAGCTGTTTATGTCCATTATGAATATAAACTGCTATAGTATTCACATCAAAGAAACTTGGAACATTATGCATAGTGCACTAATTGCTTTTAAAGCCACATTGAGCCATTGCCATATTTATAAATACTTATGAATGCACATAATGAATGTGTTCACAGAATACACTATGTTCTGTGAAGCAGTGGTGGATTTGACATTCTTATTGTTATTCTTAGGTACACCCATCCTACGCATAGGCAGTGAGCCAGTTGAGTTCTATCTTGGTCTCCTGGCAATGGATGACTGTTTCAACATCAAGTTTTGAACTTGTGACCTCCTGATAATAGGGCCACTGAGCACTTAGACACCTGTGGCACTGAGAAATCCCCACAAAATGTGAAATTTGACCAATTAACTTCTATACTCTCATAAAATGGTCAGTAGATGGAAATGAAATGAAAGTTAAGTATTTGTAAAACAGTGGCCACTGACAAAATAAATCTCTGTAGGATACCAGATCTTTGCAAGGCCAGATTCATAGCCATAGAAAATCCTTGTGCAGTTCTACTGTAAGTAGTTAACACAAAAACAACTAAGCCTGTAAATGTTACAGTGTCTTGCTGAGTAAGCCCATATCTCTATTCTTTAATTTTGTTTTATGAGTGTCCTCATCATACCAAAGAGCTCTGAGCTGATGTACAGGGAGAATTGTCACTCTTTCTAGCATGCAATGAATAGTAAGATGCATCTTTTATGATAACCACGTTTACTCTGCTAGTAAGAGCCTATTAAGCTCCTTAAATGCTTGACATGAGCAAGAGCTTATCCCTCATTTGCAAACAGTAACTCCATTATCAGTCCAAGAAAAGCTGGAGCCTCTTATTTCATTAAGAAAACTTTGATATTAGCTTTATATAACTTGTGAATGAACAGAAAAAAAAGTGTCACTCAGCTGACTCTGAACAGCACAAATAAAGAAGGACAAATGAAGCTTTACTGAGGTCATGGCAAGAAAAGGTCAAAAGGGCATGCTGTATATTTTGATTTTTGGGTGCTCAAATTTGTCAAAATTCATATTAAAATATCCAGATTTACAACTGGTACTACAGTAAGGTGTTCCCCTCTGGTTACTGTTGAGGAGCTCTGTCTACTTTTCAAGCAAATTGATTTCTTGACCATTCTTAGTATGGTATTTGGTATGGAATTAGAGGAAGAGTACATAAAAATCCATGCAAAGTGCAATGGCAGGCTTCAAACACAAAGCTGTGCTTTAGCTGAACAGCATAAAAAAGGATAAAATAACCCATCTTAATCCAGATCCTACACCTCTCTTCCTTTGTCTCTGTATAAGGAATTGGATCAAGTTTCACTCTTCTTGCCAAACTCTTGTTAAATGAGATACCCCATTTATGAACACAGTATTGTGGCACACAGTTTTGAGCTTAGGTACAGTGAGTACAGTGAACTACAACTGGGCAGTTGGTATTTAGGGACAGGCGTTTGATAAAGGATACTAAGCATTAAAATCTAAGCAATAGTATAAGATTTATTCCTATTTTCTATGCATTACACTCCTTTTATAGGGTGTAATACCTAACCCATTAACCTCTACACTGGGTACTTGCTAGTAGCCTAGCCACCATAACCAAATCTATACGAAAAATGTAAAAAAAAGAATTATCAAGTAAAATAATAAAAGAAATAAGGAAAACATTTTTTCTTTTTAGGCCTGAAACTGTGCCAAATAAGGCAGGAAAAAAAGCAGGAAAGCAGCCATGTGAGCATCTACCATGTTAGCAACTACCATGTTACCAGACCAGTTAACTAGCTGATCTTACATTCAAGCAACACTTCACAAGGAACCAAAGTATACAATCACTACTTAACTACATAAGTGATAAGGCAAATCAATGCACACACACAAAACATACACACACACACACACACACACACACACTCACACAGTGCATGATGATTATATGTGCAGGCCAGGGGATCAGGGCTGGGAACCACTTGCCATCAAACTTCACAAAGCCACTTAGAAGTGAAATCAAAACAAATGTGTTCCACAAAGTGGAGCATTTTAAAATGATCCTTCAGCAGATCTCAGGCGCATTGATACTGTACTCTGTCAGCTGGACTAGACCGTACAGCAGAAAGCAGATAAGACTCCTTTTATGTGGCCTTCTATGGTGCATGAAGCCATGAAGGCCATGGGGGCATCATGGAAGGAGGTGTTTCGAGACCAAGCTCTCCAGCACAGCTGTTCACACAAATCTTTTTCAGCTCCCTGTTCACCAGCCTATAAAGCATTATCAGGTGCAGAGAACAAGCACTGTGTGTGTGTGTGTGTGTGTGTGTGTGTGTGTGTGTGTAGGTGTGTGTGTGTGTGTGTGTGTTTATGTGTGTGTTTATGTGTGTGTGTGTGTGTGTGTGTGTGTGTGTATGGGAATTTAGCTTCAATGAAATGAGAACAAATGAAGTGTCTAGACTGCGCTGATCCAGCCTTTGTGTGCACTCATCTAATATTCTGTCACTTTTTTTTTGCAGGGTGAAAGATCCAGAGAAGGAAAAGGCTATGAAACAACTCATGAAGCAGCACTTTCACACATCAGTGGTGGAAAGTACACCAGTCACTCCTGGAAGTGTTTCAGCCATAAAAAGCAAACATCTGATGAATTTCTATTTCTATTTTTTTTCTCATAGTCATGTGTGTATGTGTGCATGCATCTGTTTGTGATGTTTACAGAGAATTTTTCCGTCTTATCTGCCACCCACCCTGTCTGATATTCTCTGTACTTGTCTCCTTTTAAGTCAACCGCAGTCAATGCCACAAACTGAAGTGTTGGGCTTTCTCTCACACACATCACCACACACATACACGCCCTTTCCCAAGCACAAGCTACAAATTTGCATATTTGCATGTTTCAAATGTGATTCAGTAAAACCTATGAAAATAAAGTATGTGTGTTGAATGCCATTTCAATGCATTTTCTTTCAATGTATTATTGTATATGGCACTCCCACACACTTTTTTGCATCTAATATATGTATACCCATGCATACACCCACACACACCCCATAAATATTCGTTTAGCAAGACACTCTGCTCCTGTGGGTTAAAAGGTGTTAGACATAGGCGTGCATTGTGTACAGACTGTGACAGTTATAACCACAAACGCCCTCCTTCGCCTTACTATTAACATAGAGCCAGAAACCCAGATATCACTCATACAAATCACACAAATCTCCTAAAATTCTTCTTATATGTACCTCTTTCCAAACATCCAACACCTCCATCCAGCTTTCACACATTCACACTACCATTCATTTACACAGCCCTTCTGTTCTTACATTCTTTCACATTTACGTCCACTACCCCACATGTCTATTCTCTGACAGAATAGAAACAAGAAGCTGACTCATTAGTGGACAGGAAGAGAATGTTAGTCATATCAGCCCAGTGAGACATTGTGCAAGTGTGTGACTGACAGAAATGTCAGAAATAATAGATCAATTTCATAAGCAATTCTGACTATCACGCACAAGAAAGGCAGGACATCCCACTCCCAGGTGCTGCTGAAGGAGCAGATATTTCTAACAAAGTATTTTGTGTGCCTCCTACTACTGTTCTTTTGAAGCTCTGTGCTTTTTTGTCTTATATTCAATTTGTTCAGCACATCAATATGTGTAATCCTGTGGTAGATGCTGGTGGAAAAATTTCTTTCCATTTTCTGGCAGCTTTGTATCTCTAATTAAGTTATACTTTGGTCTTTGGATCCAGTGGATTTTTCTCTATTGATGTAGGATTTTGAAAAAACGATGAATATTCCACAAGATTTGACTTAATCTTTAATTATTGAACATTTTTCTTTTTTACAAATTGACTTAGTATCACAATTTGATGCCCTATGTTTAAAGTTTGAAGGTTTGAAGTTTTTAAGACAAATTTCAGAATATGAATAAGTAATATGGGAAGGAACTTTGAGGAAATCAATCATTTTTCCAACAAGTTAAAATGTGCTAGATAAAAGTCATTATTTTGAGAACATAAGTTAAGGAATTATTTTATTATATGATTAGTTCCAGTTTACATTTTAACACAATAGATAATTGAAAATAAATTTCAAGTAAGTTATTTTTTTCAAAGTGCTGTCAAAACATTTTGCTGCAAGGCAGTTAAATGCAGTAAATGTACATTTTTGTTACTCCCCCAACTAATAGACTTACTATTCAGTGACTACTAGATTTGATAACTTTGGTTTTGGTAAAAATGCTAATATTGCTAATTTGAAGTAAATGTGTATAAAGATGAAAACCAATAGTGTGGATTTACAAAGTGGTCCCCTGGGCTTGGGCTAGGTTTTATTTAAGGGAGAGAGCCGGCAACAAGATGCCGACATCAGCACTAAAACACAGCTCAAAGGTCACACTAGGTCAGCCTGCCTCTCAGAAACTGTGAAAGGAAAACAGAGGGAGTGGGAGAGAGAGGGGGGTTGAAAGTCATGGTACAGATGTATGGTGTTAAATAATACTTTACTCTAATGTAAAGAAAAAGTATTATCATGAATATATAATGTGTATTAATTTTGCAGTTTGGGGACCCCTTTCTAAGATCATCACTTTTAATTTTCAAGTATCCAAGTATTCAAGTATCAAAAAGAAACTTTTTGCCTTCTAAGGTTAGCATATAACAGCTTATTGTTTATATGTTTGAATATGTTTTGTAGCACTTCATGTTGTCTTGGTATGAAGAGCAGGTTTTGGCTGAATAATGATTTGATGTTTTTTAGGGGTCACCGCAGCCGATCATCAGTTTCCATTTCTTCATGTCCTCTTCATCGTCCTCCTTCAAACCGACCACCTGGATGTCCTCTTTCACCACATCAATAAACCTCCTCTTTGGCCTTCCTTTTTTCTTCTTTCCTGGCAGCTCTATCTTCAACATTCTTCTCCCAACATAATCCTATTCTCTTCTCTGTACATGTCCAAACCAACACACTCTTGCTTCCCTAACTTTGCCTCCAAAAAAACATCTAACCTGAGCTGTCCCTCTAATATACTCATTCCTAATCCTGTCCATCCTCGTCACACTCAACGGAAATCGCAGCATTTTTAACTCTGACACCACCGTCTCTTTAATCAATTAACATAGGGGCATATGGGGCAGCAGTGGCCTAGTGGTTAGGGAGTTGGTCACAGAATCAGAAGATTGTGGGTTTAAACCTCTTACCAGTAGGTTGCCCTGAGGTAGCCTTGAGCAAAGTACCATTCCCATCACTGCTCCCCAGTTTCTTTGCTGCTCCCTGCTGCATGGTTTGTGTTTATGCATGGGTTAAATGCAGAGATCCAATTTTGTTGTGGTGTGCTATGCTGTGTGTACCCACAATGACAAGAATAATCACTTTCACTTTTCACTTTCACTTTTCACTTTCACTTAACATAGTTGGTCTCACTACTGTCCTATAGACCTTCCCTTTTTTAATCTTGTTCATACTTTTACCTTTGTCACCTCCATTCCTTGCATCCTAACCTCTCCATGTTCCTCCATTTAGTTCACACTCATGTATTCTTTTACTGTCCTACTCACTTTCATTCTTCTGCTCTCTAGAGCAAATCTCCATCTCTCCAGGTTCTCCACAAGCTGCTCCCTACTCTTGCTACAGATCACAATATCATCAGCAAACATCATCACCCATGGAGACTCCTGTCTAACCTCATCCGTCAACCTGTCCATTACCATTGCAAACAAGATTAAGCTCAGCACTGATCCTTGATGTAATCCAACCTCTACCTCAAACACGTCCTTTACTCCTACTGTAGATCTCACCACTGTCACATTGTCTTCATACATATCCTGAACTACTCTCACATGCTTCTCTATGACACCTGACTTCCTCATAGAAAACCATAACTACCCTCTAGGCACCCTGTCATATGTTTTCTCCAAGTCCACAAAGGCACAATGCAACTCCTTCTGACCTTCTCTCTGTACTCTGTAAACAATCTGGTCAGAAACTCAACTGCCATCTCTCCTAAACACCTCCATGCTTTCACTGGTATGTCATCTGGACCAAAAGCCTTTTCATTCTTTATCCTCTTCATTGCTGCCCTTATTTCCATCTTGCTTATTTGCTGCACTTCCTGGATCACTATCCTCACATTGTCCAGTCTTCTCTCTCTCTCGTTCTCATCATTCATCAGTAGTTCAAAGTACACTTTTCATCTGCTCAACACATTTTTTTTTTCACTTGTATGTTTCCATTTCTATCCTTTATCGCCCTGACTTGCTACATATCTTTCCCAGTCTCTCTCTGTCTCTCTCTCTAATCATTATAGGTCCTTTTCTCCCTCTTTACTGTGCAAGCTCTCATACAATTCACTATACACCTTATCTTTAAATTGAAGTGAAAATGACTATTCTTGTCATTGTGAGAACGAGATTAACACAGCACAGCACACCACAACAAAATTGGACCTCTGCATTTAACCCATGCACACAAACACACACTGTGCAGCATGGGGCAGCTATGAAAGTGCCTTGGGAGCAGTGACGGTAGGTGGTCTAGTGGTAGGGTACTTGCCTACGGACCTATGGCTCAAGAGGTCCCAGGTTCGAATTGCACCTCTGGCACCACTGCCGCTGGGTCCCTGAACAAGACCCTTAAACCTGTGGTTGCTCCAGGGGGACTGTCCCTGTAATTAGGAACTGGAAGTCACTCTGGCTAAGAGCATCTGCTAAATGCCGTAAATGTAATGTAAATGTGACTGGGATGGTATTTTGCTCAAGGGTACCTCAGGGGTTACTGGTAAAGGGTTTAAACTCACAATCTTCTGAAACTCCCTAACCACTAGGCAACCGCTGCCCCAGTCAGTCAGGCCACCACTACTTTAACCTTTGCCACTGCTTTCTTCGCCCTGCACTTTATCTCCTTGTACTCCTATCTACTTTCTTCATCTCTCTGACTATTCCACTTCTTCTTTGCCTGCCTCTTCTTCTCTATACGCTCCTAGACTTCAGGGTTCCACCACCAGGTTTCCTTATGCCCCTTCTTCCATCCAGAGGTCACACATAGTACCTTTCTAGCTGTCTTCCTTACCACTTCTGCAGTAGTTTCCCAGCAATCCTCTAGCTCTTCACTACCTCCCAGTGCATGTGTTAACTCCTATCTGAGTCCAGCTTGCAGTCTAAGCTCTTCAGCTTCCACCATTTGATCCTTGACTCTGCTCTCACTTTCCTCCTCTTCTTGACCTCCAAGGTCATCCTACAGACCACCATCTTATGCTGTTTAGCTACACTCTCCCCTGCCACTACTCTGCAGTCTCTTCATACTGACCCTCCTGCAAAGGATATAATTCAACTGTGTGCATCTTCCTTCACTCTCATACGTCACCTCCTGCCTCTTCTTAAAATAAGTATTAAGCACAGGCATTACCGTTCTTTTAGCAAAATCTACAACAATCTGACCTTCAGCATTCCTCTCCTTGACACCATACCTACCCATGACCTCCACATCAGCTCTGTTCTCTTCACAAACATGTCCAGGCAAAGTCTGCACCAATCACCACTTTCTCTCCATGGGTACACTCTCTATCACTTCATCTAACTCAGTCCAGAGTTCTCCTTTCCCCTCCATTTCATATCCAACATTCATTACCAAACCTTCAACTTCCAGCTTCCAGCTTCAAACTCATCACCCTAAAACCCTCATCACCTCCAAAACACTTTTGATATACTCTTCCTTCAAGATAACACCTACACCATTCCTCCTTCTATCCACACCATGATAAAACAATTCAAGCCCTCCTCCAATACACCTGGCCTTACTACCCTTCCATCTAGTCTCTAGTCACACACAAAATATTAACCTTCCTTCTCTCCATCATATTAGCTAATTCTTTACCTTTACCAGTCATGCTGCCAACATTATAAGTTCCTACCCTCAATTCCACTCTCCTACACTTCCATCTATCCTCCTCCCTCCAGTCATGCTTTTCTCCTATTCTTCTTCTCCTTTGGCTAACAGTAGCCCAATTTCCACCTGCACAATGCAGGCTAACAGTACTGGTAGCAGTTATTGTTAACACAAGCCTTGACTGAATTGTTATGGAAGTCTTTTTCGTTGTTCACATACTGATTTGGCAAAGGTTTTACACTGGATGCCCTTTCTGACGTGCATCCTAGTGGCTGGGTTTTACTTTTTTGTTTTTCCCCAAACCTGTATATATAATTTCTAGTACCATACTTTCTTGTATATCTACAGGCTGTGAAAAGGTTGTAAACTGGAACAAATGCAACATAATTCCAAAGGCAGGACTTATAAAAATCTAAACTTTTTTCCCCTGTAACTAATATATATTACATATCCTGAGTTACTTCAAACTGACAAAAACATGACTGTTAATCCAAAGCATTTTGAAACTAGTTTCACTAAGCTTAAAGGGTCTGTATACAATAACAAAGTAGCAGCACATACACATGCACACTGTTTGGTGTTACTATATTAGGCAAGAAAATCCACTGACTCATGTAATATTGTATCTGAGTAATACTACACCTAACACTAACCTCAGTAACCAAAAGGCTTTCTGCGTACTGTGCTTTTGTTTAAAACAACCCATATTACTTCATATGATAAGCAACTGAACTTTTATTCAACTCTAATAAATACCTTAAATGAAACAATTCAAAGCAACTCAATATTCAAAAACACTTCAATTAACTCATTCTCTGTCCTGATTTTTGCAGTGTGACACAGATACATACATTTGGTATTATTATATTTTTGAGAATATTCTACTGACTTACCTAATACTGTACCTCAGCAATACTGTACCTGCACCTTAGCCTAATCCTATTATTTGAGAAAAATAAGCACACACACACACACACACGTGCGCACACGCACGCACGCGCACACACACACACACACACACACACACACTCTAATACTACTGTCAGCCCCCAAATGACCTACTCACACTTTAGCCATTAAGTTAAAATGCTGTCTTAGGGTTCTCAAGATCCTCTTCAGCTTTGCTTATCAACAAAGATGAATATCATTACTGATAGTAGTAAATCTCATTTGCTTCCTTATGCTCCAGATTATGAAGTGCTTAGTCTGTGTCTGCATTTGCAACCAAGTTGCAGTAAAATTAACTTTTGGAAAAGCACTGATGATAAATATTTAAACGTGAAAAATAATCTACTTTTAATTTTGTGAAACAGTCTATCAACATACATGCCTATACAACTCTTCACTTGCAGATCAGAGTTGTTTTTGCAGAATTTTGCAAGAGTAAGCCAGGGTTAGAATTCATCAGAATGGCAGCAGAGCATTTAAAAATAAAGGTTATCAGTCTCAAGCTGACAATCCTGTGATCGCACCTAAACTGCTGTCACAATGATAGTGATCAAAACAGTTTCAGTCTTTTTCTGCACAAATAGTGCTTTGATTCAGTATCTATTCAAATCTAACTGTTGCAATGTACCTACACTATAGACATATTCCCTCATTGTAATGATGGAGTGGTGTGGTCTGGACATGAACGCTGAGGCAGGGATCGGTGACTGGAATTTATTAACAGAACTGAACATGACAAAGGAAAAAAACACCAACGCTGCAACGGAGATTACCCATGTAAATGGCTGACACTCTGCTCTGACACTTTGGGGCTTAATAGCCAGCTCCAAATGAAGCACACCTTAGGTCCTAAGGGTAAGTATGATTTGAATATTAGGTTTAAAGTATTTGGTTTGTGTCTCTGGTGCTTTTTGTGGACCACAGTTCACTGAGCACAGTTGTAATCTCAGTGCTGCACCTGGGCAAGTCCACTGTGTCTTTCTGATTGAGGTGGCTTAGGTGACTAATGGGGTCAGGGAGATGTTCCTCTTTTATTGCTCTACTGAGTGGAGCTGTCATTGAGGCTGTAGTAACAAAAGCTCTTAACTACTACGTCTGGTTTCCATGTGTCTCTGGACTTCCTGTCATTATGGGCAAGGGAGAAGCATAAGAGACAATTTTAGCTTATTTTGGTACCTTAAAATGTTGCCACATACAAAGATCTTAAATTGAAACTTGGGTGCATTTAAATGCCTTTGGAGACAAATGATGGCAATTCAATTTCCATAGAAACTTACTGTCCATTTTCTGAGGTCCACCTACCTTATGCATCACAAAACAGGAGTAAAGACACACATTATAGCGCTTTTTTGGGAAAAGTGAAATGGATATTAGTACTTTAGTACTAATTTGAAACATAAATTGTAACAAATAATTCGGTTTTTGTAGCCCATTTTATCTCACTAATGCTGTCAATTATTACAGGTTACGAAAATTCCTGTTTGACTTTTGTTCAATGGGATTCAATTCAGGATGTCTCTGGGCCATGAAAGCACCTTCAGCATGAGTTGTTTAGATATTTGTTTGTGATGATTGTCTTGCTGAAACATCCTCCTTCACCCCTTTCCTTGCCAGTGAAATTAAATGTACTTCTTATATTACCTGGTACATCATATCATTCATTTTTTTCTTTAATGATGTAGGATGCTCCAGTATCATTTGCAAAAAGCAGCCATTATGATGTTTCCATATTCATTCACTATGGGCATGGTGCTCTTTGGATTATTCATGCAACCTTCTTATCTCTAAACAAGTTTGTGATGATTTGTCTTGTCTGTTCAAACTACATCTGGTCTGATAGAGTTCTAATTAGTTTAAATGTACATGTAAAAGTCTGAGACTAGCAATTCTGTGCTTCTTAATAGACAGTGGTTATGTTTGGTGTTTAGGAACAGAAAGGGTCACATGTTCTCTGAATAACTGTTGTTTCTGTTGCTGGTTATGCTGCAAATCTTTTGAGTGACTGTTCACTTTTCTCTTAACTTTGTGTTTCAAAGTTTGAAAGAAAACTTGCATAGCTACCCTGTCCATAAATGTGTATATATATATGTATAAATAATATATACACACACACACATCAATGGCCTCTGATGAATGCTGACTGAAATGCATGACCATCAATGACCTCTGATGAATGATGAAAGAGATTGTGTATATATATATATATATATATATATATATATATACAGTATTGTGCAAAAGTTTTAGGCAGGTGTGAAAAAATGCTGTAAACACAGAATGCTTTCAGAAATATAAATTATGATTGTTTTTTTTTTTTATCAATTTACAAGATGCAAAGTGAGCGAACAAAAGAAAAATCTAAATCAAATCAATATTTGGTGTTACTACCTTTTGCCTTCAAACCAGCACCAATTCTTCTAGGTACACTTGCACAAAGTCAGTGATTTTGTAGGATTATAGTCAGGTGTATGATCAACCAATTTTACCAAACAGGTTCTAATGATTATCAATGTCACACGTAGGTTGAAACACAGTCATGTTTGGAACAACCTACCAGCCGAGTTCCTTCAAAAACTGTGTGCAAGTGTACCAAAAGGTAGTAACACCAAATATTGATTTGATTTAGATTTCTCTTTTGTTCATTCACTGCATTTTGTTGATTGATGAAAATAAATGATTAACACTTCTATTTTTGAAAGCATTCTTTGTTTACAGCATTTTTTCACACCTGCCTAAAACTTTGGCACAGTGCTGTATATATAAATGTACATATACAATATAGATGATGGGTGGATAGACAGACAGACAGATAGATGCATAGATGGATGGATGGATGGACTGATAGATTTTATAATAAGCACTGCTTAACAGGATGCTCCTGAAACAGGTCCTGAAGGCTCCTCAGCTGAAGCAGGCTGTTTTCTCCAGCTCACTAAACCTGAGTACAGATGAAAAATGTGGAGCGTCTCAGGGTCGGTTCCTCTGCTGATAGATGATGGATGTACTAAGGAGTTCCACTGCAGTTCCCCAAGTTACTTAATGCCAAAGTAGTTTTTCTGTTACTCATTTTCACTTTTTATGGCCGTTGCACTTTTACAG